>VZRS01005667.1:705703-747221 GCA_013398055.1 Ifrita kowaldi | reverse complement strand
TTATTTATTCCCATTATATTGTATACTATTTTCCGTCACTCTTGCCGCAAGGCTGTGTAATGAGCCAACATACAGCACACAGAGAAAGGTGTTTGCCAGATTTCCAAGACATATCTGTTGGGAACTTTGTTTTTTGCTGTGTACATGGACAGTTAATATGCCTGCTCCTTTGGTATGGAAATCATCTTCAGGCTATACCATCAATATTCACTCCATATCACACCAATTAACAAACTGTGAATAATTGGGAACTAAACATGAATGCATGAAGGACCATGATCACCCAGGTAGTGACTAATAAGGACTTGTTTGAAGTAATCACACACAGATTTAATTTTAATATGGTTGATTTGTTTGGTTTTTTTATTTTCCAGAAATGTGACTTAATGTTAATTAAACAATTTAGCTCATACTCAATGTTTTTAGGAAAGTGTAATTATTTTAAAAACCTGCCTTTCAACACAAGAACAGATTACTCAATCAATAACAAAATGCTTGATTTTGCTAGCATCATTCTCTGTATGTAAAATGATGTTTTAAATACCTTTTATACATTTCAATATAATCAAAATGATGCTTTGCATTTCAGAGTTACTCTTCTGCTTGGATAACGTTATAAAAAGAAAAAAAACCATGAAAATTGCTAAACAAACCTAAAACCCTCCAAAAATTGCTTACTTGCAGTATTTCTTTGTATTTTAATTTCACAACAGCATCTTCTTTGAAATTACAAAGCGAAAGAAAGTAAAGAACATGAAAAGCTGTTTCTTGTGGCTTTTTTAGAACTTTGAGGAGAGTCCAGATCTAAGTTGGACCCAAGAATCATCAATTTTGATACAAGAAAGTCAACCAACCTCAAATGGTGTCACAATTCTCCAGAGTCCCAGCTGAGGCTCAGCAGAGTTTATAATGTAACCAGGCTAAAGGAGGCAGTTTTGTGCCTTTTGTTTGATTACTTCCCACAGCATTACCTGCAAAGAATGATAACTGACATGCTGGGAATCTTTCTCTAAATAAATATTCAGATGTAGAAATGATTTATCATATTTATTTAACTAATCAGTATTCCCCACGTTTATTGGCTTCACAATTAAGGAAAACCCAGGTCCCAGTTCTGGCCTTAAAGGATCACTATGTCTCACATTTTTACCATGAGTCATGCAAGTTTTTAATGGCACAAGAGTTTGAATCAAGAAACTGTGAGAGCTGAAATCTTTGGGTGCTTTTTTCTTCTTTTGTAATGATTGTTTCTAACTTACAACTTGAGAGTGGAAGGTTTTTTATTTTTTTATTTATATTTTTATATCTTATAACTTATATGTTATACCGTATATCATATTTTATATTGTATTTTCAATATTTTTATGATTTTATTATTTTTATTTTAATACTATATTTTATATTCTAGATCTCATTTAATTTCAATCCCTCATGTCATTTAATTTAATTGTCTTAGTTTGGGTTTTGGCGGTTTTTGTTTTGTTTTGTTTTGTTTTGTTTTGTTTTGTTTTCCCAGCTGTAGTGATTTAAAGAAGTTCCCCTGAAAAGACAGAGTTCTGCCAGTCCTAATATGGTCAAATAATGAAATTTTCTCTATTACACTTTTGGAAAGCAGGAATATAGAGGTGCCTGCTTTCCCAAAATATCATAATGTTTGATTTCTTTCAAATGAGCTTTGAAAGAGCTCACAACTGTCATTTTCTGAACAGTATCAGTTGCTAAGACTTTGAGGTCAGAGATACACAGTTGATACTGAAATAAATCCAGAGCAGTGACCTGGAGCTTATAGTACATCTCCCTGTGAGTGTTGGCTTTAGCAGTACATAATTAAGCCAGAACAAATGGGCAAGCTTCATAAATTTGGGGAATATTGCCTTCCCAAGAAAAAGGAAAGAAATTGGAAACTGAAAAGAGAAGAATCCTCCTGAAGTTTTTGTTGACTTATCCTAAACTAATGAGTCAGATGTGTAGCTGTACTTCATCAGGGCTCATTTGAATTATCAGGTAGTGACCAGCAGCACAGTGCCAGAGCTGCAAGGAAGGACTGCTGGAGGATGTAGATCCAGACCTAGGGAAGATGCTACCAGGATGTGCCAAGCTGCAGAAATATTCAAGGCAGGATGAAAATGTTAAATGGGACACAAGTTGCAGCTGCTCTCGACAGATTCACCAGCAGGAGAGGATGCTGGGAAGCAGGAGGTCACTGCAAAGTGAGGGATTTGGAAGAGCTGCTGTAGAATAAACAGCAAGGAAATGTCAAAGAAAAGCAGCTGCTTGAGGAATGGGAACATGTACAGAGCTGGACAACAGACAGCATTTGGAAATGAATGCTGTTTTGCAAGGGTTTTCAGCCCTGAGTAGCAGGGACAAAAAGAACATCTCACGACTCAGTGCTCAGGAGAGCAGAGAGTGACAGGGTTTGCAGGGACAGGCAGCACCTTTCAACAGGCCAGCACAGGCAGTCAGATAAACAGACAAGTTCTCGTACACCCAGACCTTCTTCCAGGGGACAGAGCTGGCAGTGACATGGAGGAGTTCTGCATCAGGCTTGGCTGAAAAATGCTGAAGCAAAGAAATTATTTCTTCATTAAAAAATAATGAAATGCTTATAAATTATAGACGAAACATAGATCACTTAGGAAAAAAAAAGTGAATGGGAAGTGTAAATATATAGAGGAAAGACAAATATAATTGTGAATGCATAGCATGAAACTAATTCTGAGTAAAGAATTACGTGATCTGAAGTTTATCTTTAAGTGGAACTGATCAAGTCTGTTATAGTTACAGGAATAAAAAGGCAATATTTGGTTTAAAAACATTTTTAGCCTAGGTTTGATTCAGAGAGTGTATAGACTGAAGAAACCTAGAAAATGTAATAATGCAAATATAAGAAACAATTATCCAGTCTCAGAAATAATACAGAATAAATTTGCAGGGACTGCAGCAAAGGATGAGGCATTGCAGGAAACCTTCAAGGCTATCAGTGTAAGATGGGATGGGAATTACAAAATATATCCACTGCATCTTTCTCATTTAAATGAGAATTTTCTGTAGCTGATGATGTAGTGCTTAGAGGTACTGGTTCCCAGACTGCAAATTATGATAACCTGACATGATTCACGATTGCAGAGAAGTGTAGAAGACAAAATTATATGTTGAGCTATGGATTGCTGGGGTTAGTGATGGATGGCTCATTCCTACAAACATGAAGGAGTCCAGGGGCAACATGGCAGGGGAAGGAAAGCCAGTGCTTGACTCAGAGAAAGGATCCCCTGCCCTGGCTCCTTCCAGGGCTGCCTCCAGAGAAAATCACCCCCATGGACTGGAGAGGACACCCATCACGGGACAACAGCTTCTGGATCACCTTGCAGACTGGAAGGGTCACGGAACTCACTATCCAAGCCAAGGGAAAGGACCCTTGGGCTCATGCAGGGCTTATTCTAGGATGGAAAACAACACTTAAATACTCAATTATTATTCCCATTGAGATGAGATTGTATTATTGAGAAGTTTAATATGAAATTAAGTCACAGGCAGAATTAGAGACATATTTAACCAGCAAAGTATTACAGAACTCTCTATAATCAGGATGGTCTGCAGCTTCATAGAACTTGAAAGCATTAGAGAATTATGTATTCCAAAGTGAAACGAGCCACCCAAATATACTTATTAAGTTGTCTGGCAAAAAATAAAGTTATATTTAGAGTGTTTCCAATTAAATTCTTGATATCTCAAAGAGAACCATAATTTGTCCTTACAAACTTAGCCTTTAAAAACTGCAGTGAGAAGTTATTTTGCTTAAAAAAAACCCCAACATAGTTTTTCCTGGTTTCTCTCCCCCTGCAGCAGAAAGCAGAACAGATCTTTCAAATACACTCAAATCACTGTTAAAAGGGCACACTGAACCCGTATTGTTGCCAGCTTTGAGGCCTTGGGGATGCAGCTGGCATGCAGAGTGGTGTTCCCAGGTTTCAGGAGGGCAATTTCTCCTTACTCTCACAAAATACTTGAGCCGTCAGCCCTCCCTCTCCTGCCCCGTAGGAAAGTGCCAGGACATAAGCCAAGTCCAGGTTGTGTAGGAGGAACCTGCAGAGAGAAAAAAAAATGATTGTGAAGAGCCACTAAATATCAATGAGCAACGATGGAGAGAGAGGGAGAACTGACTCTCAGGAGCCCAGCCAGAACCAGTCCTGACAGACTTAGTGGCAACTGCTTGGTCTGTGCTGCAATAAACTGGAATCCTCAATTATCTTCTATAAAACAAGAAGTTGCCCCGAGAAGTTGTGGATTTCCCATCCCTGGAAGTGTTCAAGGCCAGGTTGGATGGGGCTCGGAGCTACCTGTTTTAGTGGAAGGTGTCCCTGCCCATGGCAAGGGGGGGCTGGAAAGAGATGATCTTTAAAGTCCCTTCCAATCCAAACCATTCTATGATTCTATAAAAAAAAAAAAAAAGAGGAGAGGAATATAGTGAAATTTACATTGTCTCTCAGAGCTGAACTGTGAGAACTGTGATTTAAGTTGCTTCTTTCTAGGAGTACTGGGGTTTAATATAATTTTGAAAACAGACCTCCTAAATGGGAAAAAATGATAATCTAAGTCCCTTGGAAAACAGGGCCTGGTCACCAGTTCGGCAAGCTGGAGGCTGTCCTGAGCCAGAATTCATTTTGGCATTTTCAAAGGAAAAAAAATGTGATGAAAAACTATGACAAAAATGTCTTAAGGGCAGCACCATGAGGGTGGTGGAAAATGTTTTAACAGTGGGGTAAGAAATGGCAATATTTAAAGCAAGGGACTTATGAGCAGATGGATGAGGGGAGAGGAGCTCTGAAACAGTAAATGAGCAAAGATATGCACTAAAATGGACAAAATTATTGCTCTGCTCATTTTTTCAGTGTGGAGGTGAAACAAAGCTGCTATAAAGAGCAGGCCATTGGCCTTTGGCTGCTCTGTGCTTTGCATAAAATAGAGAGAAAACAGTGACAGGGCTTGGCTTATTCAATATTGTAACAGCTCAGAATTTCCAAGCCGCAGAAGACCAAACATCAGTCTTATTTTCATTCCTTCAAGTCCTTCCTTTGGTGTCTTTTCCCCCTCACAGGGATTAAATAGACCAGAAACCAGAACAGCCATCCAAGCCCTCCTCTCACCCCACTCTTAAGTGGCATATACAGCCAGACCACAACTACTCTGGATCTTCACCTGAGGTGAAACCTTTGCAGCCCTAAATTGTCACATCAAGACTATAACTATTTCCTCTTTCTGGCCACCCTCTCATGCTACTGCCACTCAGCCCCACCCTCTCCATCTGAAAGTCCCAAAAAAAGGGGTGGAAGAATCTGTCATTTCTAGAAAACCTGGCAGAAGTGTTAAAAGGGGAGAGATTCTGGCAGCTCTGGTGCCTCCCATTTCCATCCCTCCCACTTTTGTGTTGCTCTCCCAGCCTGTCAGATCACACAGGAGACAACAATAAAGAAGAAGGAGTTTTCCACCCTCCATGGCATCTTCCCTGTCACCATTGCAGGAAGAGGTTATTAGAGTGATAAATCATGCAAACCTAAATCAGCCAAACAAAGCTATAAAAAGACAGCAGAGACAACAGAATGGGGAGGGGAAAGGGTAGGGAGAAGTTAAATAACCCATTGTCCAGAGGAGAAAAGAAAACAGATAAAATCACAACATAGATTAAAAAAAGACTCAAGCAGGGAGGTGCTTACAAACCAGAGGTTTCATGAACAAAGAAATCTACAAAGGAATATAAAAATACACTCTCTGCATTTCTAGTCCTGTTTTATTTCACCCTTCTTTGAGGACTGCAACTAATTTAGTAAGTTACTGAGCACCTCTGCCTTCACTTTTTTCTACTGCAAAGTAAGAATTAGTGGTAAAGGGAGGAAAGATAATGAACTCATCTAAATGGATATTGTGACACTGTGCCTTGATTTCAATGGATACAGATATGCTAATGAATAAAATGACCTAAAATCTTGCATGTGGGTGGATCACATAGAATCATAGAATCATTAGGGTTTGAATAGACTTCCAGGATAATCAAGTCCAAGCATTAACCCAGCATTGCCAAGTCCAGCACTAAACTGTGTCCCCAGGTGCCACATCTACACACATTTTAAATGTCTCTGTGGATGGTTTCTCCACCACCTCCCTGGGCAACCTGTTTCACTGCTTAACGACACTTGTGGTGAACAAAGTTTTCCTTATATCTAACCTAAACCTACCCTGGCACAAACTGAGGGCATTTCCTCTTGTTCTGCCACTTGTGACCTGCGAGAAGAGGCTGACCCCCACCTCACTACAACCTTCTTTCAGGGCGTTGTAGAGAGCAATAAGTTCCCTCCTGAGCTTGTTTTCTCCTTTTCTCTCCAGGTTGCAATTTTCCAGCTCCCTCAGCTTCTCCTCATCAGACTTGTTCTCCTAATCATTGGTATAATTAATCTTTCTGCACCCTGCAATGCAGGAAGATCACATCCAGATTTTGTACTTGGATCTGTCCCTGAGCTGGGCACGGCCATCACGTCAAGGCTACTTTGCATGACTCAAAAACTGGTCAATTGTATCTGTACAGTGGCAGGGATGGTTATTTACCAGTCTTTGAGCTTGTGTCGTGGCCTTGCTTTATTTACTAGTGCTGAGGTGGCTGATAAGAACAGCAATGAGAACACAGTAGCAAAGGTGGGATGACTAATACACACCAAGATATGGAAATGGAAATTAGGAAGAAACAAAATCTCAGAGGGTTTAAGAGAAGTCACAGTGACCTGATGCGTCTGAATTACAAAACAATAAGAAGTTGCAGAGCCAGTAGTAAAATATCTCTAAGGCATAGGTAGTTGAAGATGTTGGGATTCTTTTCAGAAAGTAGCAATAAAAATGATCCAACTCACTACACATTTGTAAGTTCTGTCTGAACAGTATAAAAAATTGAAACAAATCTCAGTGGAAAAAGAAAAATTAAAAATATTCAGAAAAAAAGGATAGAGTACAGTTAAATTTGGGATGCCAAAGGTACTTCTTGCTGGAGTAACCTGATTGTTTTACATTTATTAAAAAATCTCAAACTACACTGATTCCCTCAGCAAAAGAGCATGGACCATATAAAACTTAAAGCTGAAGGATAAACAAGAAAGCTGCTCGTGAAGAAGGAGGAGAATGTAGGCTTGCTCGGAGACCATTTAGCAACAAGTACTGCTGAGATTGGAAATTTTCAGCCTCAAGGAAGGCTGAGAGAGGACCCTTAAGAGCAATAGTAATTAACACTTTCACTAGCAATCCTGGCATAAAAAGTGAGTACATCAATAAAGCAAACCTCACTGATGACACAGAGAGGTTCAGTGCATCTGCAAGGAGCAACTGGATGAGTCTGAAAACTGGAGTTATTGCAATTTAATGAATTTCAGTACTACAGAAGGCAAGGGCAAGCATCTGGGGACCAATAGCAAACATTCTTCCAGAAATACCACGTTCAGTTGGAAATGACCAATGGAAGTTGATATGGCCATGAAAACAAATACTACTCAAATGTAATGCCACGGAACAAGGCTCTGCTGAGATCGGAGCCACTGCTCTCATATCTCAAAAGGGAGAAATACACCTCCCTGTTGGAGGAGCAGTGTGGACATCTGAGGATCATATGTCTGGGAAAATCTCCCTGAGTAACCATAACCTGTCTCTAATCATTCTGGGACTTGCTAGATCATCCTAAAACTTTTTTAATTGGAGTTAATATTGTAAAAATGCTGCAGAAACAATATAAATGGCTAAATAAAATCTAACCATGTTTTGGTTTTGGGAAGCTCTCTTTCCTACAGCACAGAATGCCCAACAGGTCTTGAGAGGCTCCAGTCTGAGCCCTTTCCTACTTACAGGTGTGTGGTTTTAATTTCTGAAGAGGATGATAATGGTATTTACTACCTGTATATTTAGAGATTCGCTGCTAAAGAGTAGCCTCTTAGGTATGACTTTTGTCAGAACTGCAAGTATCTCAGTTAGCTGTAGAGAATATGCTAAAACATTTAAAATAATTTATTTCTTAAACTTATTCCTCACCTGGCAGTCATGAAAACATCCATGTCTATCCAGGCAAATAAAACAGGGTTACAAATGGCTCTCAGTCCTCATGTAACCTACAGAATTCTCCCTCTTGTGATTTTGGTCCTGTGCTAATTAACTGTCTCCCAGTCATTGAACTTTCCCAGCAGTAGAAGGGACACTTTCTGAAAGGAGCCCATCCCCATGGGAAGTTTGGATATAATCACTCCACTTGGTGGGGTGAAAAATAGGTGTGGTAAGAGCGTGCATATACAAGATGTTGGCAGCAAAAAATGGTCCAGGGGCTGTTTTATTGAGTTACATAGATACCACGACAGTGTCCATGGGCTGGCACTGCAGATGTCCTGGTTGTCCTGGCAAGGTCCTGAGGACGAACCTGAAATCCTCACCTGTGTTTCCTCAACTCTCCCTGGGATGGAGGAGTGGCAGATGCAAGCGTGTGCTGCTCGAGTGTTACATCCATAGGAACCGAAACATATTGATTGCATTACCACATGCAAGAGATGTCAAAAGAAACCTTTAAAAAGTATTGAAAACCAGGAAAAATGAGCATGACAGATATCAAAAGACTCCACTATCCTTTAAGCAGGAGGGGTAGCTTTTAATGCCAGGCCTCAAGCAAGAGATTGCTTGCCTAATTAACAAAGAAAGTGAAAGCAGCTGCTGCTAAAGACTCCGAGTTAGAGGCAAATGGTGAACTGAGGCATGGAGAAGTTAAGTGGTTTGCCTTAGGCCACAGAGGGAAGTGGTGTCAGACCCAAGATAAAAAATCACAAGTTTTTCTCATCCATCTCCAGGCTCAGATCACTAAAATGTACCATCTGGACATGCGTAGATAACTATTTGAGTCTGCCTATCATTCCTATCCATCTTTAAAACAAACTCATATCCTCTTACATTTTCATATAATTTCCAGGAAAATGCTATTTTATTTAGATGTAGCTTCTTGCACAGATAATATTTCAGAAAAATAATTCAGGACTAATATGGTGCCAAAGCCACTGGAAAAATTATGTTCCAGCAAGCGAGGATTTTCTTTTTTTGAACCGTAAACCAAAAGCTGTTTAGTGCAAAATGATAGAGAAATAGACACAAAAAGTCTCCTTCAAGTCTCCTTCAACTTCCCCAGCAAGTTACCTTCAGCGTGTTACTGAAATAGTATTTTTTGAAAGATGAGGAGGAAGTGAAGTGAGATGGGAAATTTTTGTACTGCAGTAATTTAGCACAGAGCAACAACAAAAAACACCCTCTGCAAACACAGTACAGAACTGCAGCACAAAACAAACTCCGAATAGTGTTACCTCAAAAGGCTCTCCATAGTAACATAACATTTTTACCTCTATTACCACTGTCAAGGGCTTTGTGGTTCCAAACGAACATAAACTCACATGAAAAAGATCTAAAGCAATCTTTGGACCCAGCTTCTCAACCTTTTTGTTTTAGTTTTGCTTGAGAGTGACATGTGCTGGCCTCTTGGACCCCTTGGCAGCCTTTTGTCATTCAACATTTATGAGAACTCTTTCTTTGCCAAAACCTACTGATATGATTTCTCCCTTATATTTGAAGTCCTTTCTTTATGGCTTACATTCTACCAAGGCATGCAAAAACCTTTGAGCACAAATCAATTCTTATGGATGGGCAGATGTTTGGATACTCCATTTGAATTAGCAAGGGGTAAGAACTGTTCACGTTCTCCATGAAACTTAGGGGTCCGAAGCAAACCCAAGCAAGCTTTAAAATTAGCAATTTAACATCAAAATACTTCAATTCTTGTAATTCAGGTGTTTTCATGATGTAAATGTGCTACAGACTTACTCTCATCTAAAGGTTCTGTGCTGGTTTTGGCTGGGGTAGAGTTAATTTTCTTCACAGTGGCTGGTATGGGGCTACATTTTGCATTTGTGCTGAGCACAGGGTTGATGCTACAGAGATGTTTTTTGTTATTGCTGAGCAGGGCTTTCAAGTGGCTGCATGGGGCTTGGCTGCTGCCTGGGGTTAAGCCACGGCAGGTTCTTATGCAGAACACACAACTGTAGAGCTTGAAAATTGTGTGTGAGTGTTGAACACAGCATCACTTAGATGTGACATATTGATGGCTGGTGTCAGGATCTCCCCATGCTGGAGAAATAGCCAATGACAGCCTGGCAAATGCAACAACAAAACCATCTCCCTGAAAAAGAGGGGAGGATGCAGCTGGCGAAACCGGTGAGTTTTGTAGTTCCCTATTATTTTATGTGACTGATGGATTTTTGGCTATCTGCTCTGGGTTATAAAGGCACAGCAGCTCTACGTCGATTGCTCATTTGGGCGCATGTACACACACCTGCAAGCACACAGACACACAGCCTTTGATAAATACAGGTACATAAACCCCGGTTCCAGGACGAAATCTCAGTGCAGCAAAACGCTTCAGTGTTTACTAAAATCCCATTGCACTATAAAGCTGTTGCTTAAGAAATTTCCAAAATTGTGGCTAGTACCATTATCACTGCAGTCAGTCTTCCTATTGATTTCAATAAGCTTTGGGTCGGTCTCTTGATATCAATATTGTGGATCTACGTCCAAAGATGGCATTGCACAAACAAAGCCTAAGAATTTCTTCTCTCCCACAGTCCTCAAGAGATAAGCTCAACTAATCACTGGATCAGGAACAGCAACACACAATTTTTCTCTTAATAAATTCAGTGAACTGAAGCATTTTGTAAGTCAGAAAAGTAGTGTGAAAAAAAAACAACGAAGCACCATCCCCATATATATATATATATACACACACATACATATATATACTCTTCATCCTCCAAGCAGAAGATTCTTCAAACTGTTAAAATATTTTATAAAATTGCCCTTATTGTTCCAGCATTTTAAAGCCTCGCAATTTATTATTTTCTGTGTTGGGAAAAATACGAAAAGGCAAAAACAAGACAAACATTTTACTGTTTATACTTTAACTGGCTTGGTTTAAAATGGATTTACTTTGCACATTGTTTGAGCACTTAGAATATTTGTAATGCTGTAAAGGTGCTCAGTGACAGAAAAATGATACATAGCTGCCTGCCTGTGACAACATTTTAGTAATTCTTTGAGACATCGGAACAGGTTTTAATGCTGCATCCTGCAGCAACAGTCCCTGAGAGGGTATTTACAGTGTAGATACCTAAGTTAGGAGATTTGTATACTGTGGCTCTCTTTATACTGACTGGGGTGAGAAAACCTCCTCCAGAGAGCAGTTTGGAGGAGAAGCATAGTTTAAGTGCCCTGAATGTGCTAGCAAAATCATCCCCAGCAAAAGCATTAGAGAATATTCCAAATTGCAGCACTTATTTAAAGGTTTGGAGTTTGGAATGGAAGCACACAAAGGTGAGAAGCAGCTTTGTCCTTATTTCTTCACTCAGTCTCTTCTTCTCTTGACAATGTCATGTAGTCCCTAATGACTGTGTGGAATAGTGACATTCTTAGTTTTCGAGCAAGTTCTTTTAAAGGGCTAAATATTTTCTGTGAAGTGTTTTGTAAAGTTAAAGTGCTGAAGCGTAGTTAGGCTGAAAAGCTTTGTGATTCAAGTAAAAGGTCTCAGTCTTAGAGCATTCACTCCAAAATGACAAAGGACAGAACTGAAGTTGCTGGAATCCCATTTGAACCTCGAGCTGCAACACGTGATGTGAAGCTGCTGCTTTGTCAGATGTTTCATCTTTCCTCAGAGAAAATACTTGTCCTTCACCTACTGCCAACTGCCTACCAATACACTTTGAGGATCATGATCCATTTTTTACATGGAAAAAGGTATGCTTTTGTCCAACAGCATGTGTTTGGGGCTGGTAGAAATGTTGCTAGCTTGGACATTCAGAAAATCTTGCTGCAGAACACACAGAAGTCAAGACATTTCCTAAAAGTTCATCTCAGGACTGTGAGCTCTTTGTCAGCTTATATGGAGTTCTATAAATAAAAGATAAACCACAATTTTTTTCTTCTTATGTAGACATAAAGAAAATTAGAAAGTTATGAATGGCAGGAAGAAAAGTAGTGAGCATGTGAAGCAGGTTATGAATCAGTGTTACTTGAGCAATGTCCTAAGATCTCACCAAAATCAGAGTCCCACAGTTATAAACATCTTGCCATGTTTAGTCCATATCTCTACAAATTGACTAATTTTGCTTTGTACGTGGAGGTTTACATGTGGTAATAATTTACATGTATAAATATTTCTGATACATAAACAAGCAAACCAGAGTGGGATAAAAGTTTTAAGCACAGTCTAAGTAAAGAGAAACATCCATAAATCGCACCTCTAAATAAAAAAAAAACCAAACAAACAACCCAATACAAAAAAACCCACCTGACAAACATACACAATAGAAGGAATGACTGAATATATTACTAAATGAAAAGCGTGTCAAAATGCATTAGAATATATTGCAAAATCAAGTACGTATCCCTTTGAACCATATTTCAGCATCTGCAACTGTGTAACGTAGTAAATGACATATATCACCTGCTGATTGAAACACATCACCTGGTGAAATAACAATCAATCAGTGCATGTGAAACGCATCTCTTCTAATAAATTAAATGCAGAGCAAGCTAAAGCTGATGCAGCAGTTACCGAATTACGCACGGTGAGAACTGAACTCATTTTACCAGCAACTGAATCTGAAACCTAAAGAGCTGAAACTGATACAGTCCATCAGACACATCAGCTTTCTGGGAAGTGTCAATCACAGGGGCAGGTTGAAGCGGCTGTCAGAAAATGTTTAGGTCAACAACACTCTCAGTAACAGCCATTTGCTTCAGCTGATGGCAAAGGTTCAGGAGCAGGGCATGACTGCCAAGATCCCGAACATCTGGAGTTTGATATTCAAGCCTGTGTGAGTGTTCACTGTAGAGGGAGAGGTGTTGAAAGGCCCATTTAAACATGCTTTAGTTTAGTAGAGCAGGGGAGAGCAGCCTATTGTGTTTTTTAACTTGCTGAAGATGTTTGGGATGAAAAGTGGTGGGGTGGACAACAGTGTGGTTTCCATTTTTTAAGAAAATAGAGGATCATTCAGCAGTACAAACAACATTTGTGTCACTCACATGCAAACTTCTTTCCACATCTCGTGAAATGGATACATATATATATATGAATATGTATAAGTACAGATATAGACATGTATATAAGGTAAAGCAAAAAGCCTCATATTTGGTTTTGGTGTTCTCCAAATATCGTGGAAAACAGTGATGTTTCACGCCATCCAAATGAATGCAAACCAGCTTTCCACTTGGGTTTCTGGAAAGGAACCAGCAGTTTTGTAGCTGCTGCCAAGCAGGAAGTCACATGCTTGAGCTGAACAACAGCAAAGTCGCCTGTCGAGCAGACCCGTCCTGCCTCTTCTCATGCAATATACTCAGAGAGAAGACAGAAGATTAAAATCATAGAATGGTTTGGGATGGAAGGGACCTTAAAGATCATCTATTTTCAACATCACTGCAATGGGCAGAGACTCCTGCCACTAGATCATGTTTCTCCAAACCCCATCCAACCTGGCCTTGAACATGTTCAGGGGCATTCACAACTTCTCCGGACAACCTGATCCAGCTTCACCCTCACAGTGAAGAATTTTTTCCTAATATCCAATCTAAACTTACCCTATCTCAGTTTAGATGCATTTCCCCTTGTCTTATCACCATATGCCCTTGCAAAGAGTCCCTCTCCAGCTTTCTTCCAAACCCCCTTCACGTACTGAAAAGTTGCAATGACATCACCCCAGAGCCTTCTCTTCTCCAGGCTGAACAATCCCAGTTCAGCCCTTCCTGATGAAAAATTCTGTGGACAGTTTCGTTCTTGATGTCACTCAATGGCCAGTTTTGTTGAACTTTTAGTTAATTGATCAATTTTACTTGTCGAAATGCAACGTGTGCGCAAAATAAGTTGGTTACTTGAGCCAACTGACTCAGGCTGTTTTTCCTCCCTCTGACAACAAATGCTGATTTAAGGAGGGAGTTAAGAGTGAGTCAGAGCCTATCAGGAAAATTCTCTGAAGCCATTGACTACTTAACTGTTCAATAGGGCTGGAAAATATCAGAGCTATCATTTGCTGAAAGACAAATTCCTGGATCCCAAATGACACAGAAGAGAGGCTCCAACAAAAGTGCAAGGTGTCTGTGTCATGAGTCTACACAGGTCTGTCCCCAAGGCTTTTAATTAAGATTAATATTGTACGTTTCATTAAAGTAAATTAAGACTAATTCCAGTGAAGTGGGGGATGCTGAAGGGAAGTGATAACCTTGAATTAATTTACCTTTAAGAAAGGACCTGAGGAGGAAAACAAAGTTGCTTGGTTCCATTGAGCAAGAATGACATGTTTTAGAGGACTTTAGTTTTTCTGGAATTCACATAAGCGTCTAATCAGACTTCTGGTTTCTGTCACATTAACCTAAAATTCACAGGATAAAAGCCACCTTGCCATGTCTATACTTCTGACAAAATACAACTGAGAAAGAAATTGATCCTTTTAGAAACACAGAGAAGATTCCTTTATGGGTCATGGCTCCAGCTATGGATAATGGCACAGTGTTTCCTCTTTCCCAAATCCTCAGCACCATCTTGGGGATGTTCAGGACTGGCAAAACCTCTATGAGGCTCTGTGTGACAGCAGGAGGCCTTCAGCATTTCCAACAGCTTGGCAAATAAAACATGAGTCACATTCCCCTTGTGACTTTGCTCTGAGTTAATTATTTCCCTATTCCTGCAGCAAAAATTTGAAGGGACAAAAAAGGGGAGATTCCAGATGCTACCAATTTTCGGGCAGGGTTTTTGTGTTTTGAAGTAGTTAGGCATCAAAATCCCACAGTAATAGACAGCTGATAGAATGTCTCTGAAAATCTGGACTTCAGGCTCATTTTAGGCACACTCCACCCACTGGCCTGGTGGCCGGAGAGAAGAAGCTGTGAAAGAGACTGTGATCCTCCAAGTCCCAACCTGCCTCATGGTCTTCTTCTCACCCACAGAAAATGCACCATGCACACCACACTCAGCTGCTCCCACAGCTTCAGCTCTGCTGCTCCGGGGGTGGACAGAGGTGGGAGAACAGGAAACAGGTCTGACCCATTTCTCTGTTCCTTTATCAAGGATGTAGAAAATGCGCAGGAGGAGAAAAGGAATGGCTTTTGCTCAGGAAAGTGACATACTACCCAGACAAGGAGGAAGGTCTGATTTTGGTTCTGTTTTCCTGACTGGGGAGTATCCAGCACCTTCCAGGACTGAGCCCAGAGAGAGAACCATGATTTAAGAAAATCAAATGAGTTAGAAGGATTATGCATTTCCATTTAACTGGGAGCTAGACACATCCTTGGCAACACAGAAAGGGATTTACAACTTTTAACGAGCAGCACTCTGTAAAAATAAAATTACTTCAAGCACAGCATTAAAGCTTTTCTCAGAAAAGCTCTAATGTAAATTTTATATGGAGCACACTACTGTACTTGCATTTGTTATTTGAATTTGTTATTTTATTAAAAAGTAGAGCCTAATCAGGATTGCCTAGTTTCAGGGAGAAAGGGAATGGGATTAAATATGAAATAACAGTTGGTTCAGGATTCCTACCCACTCAGGAGGCTTCAGAAATGTTCTGTCATTTTCTAGAGATTTATATATTAAAAGTGTCTGCCCCATCATAATCACTTAACGTGCTTTAAAAAGCACATAAACACACGGGGGGTTTCATTATGGCATATGGGAGAGAGATTTTTCTCAGCATTGGTCCAATTTTACCCACATTATTGTCAAATGCTAAATGTCCCATGGACATCGGGGGAGCCGAGCCTTTTGAAAAAAGCTGTGCTTTATAAAAAGCATAAAGCGGGCAATCTGCAGCAAATATAGATTTCCAGTAAGCTAGGGACCAGGTCTAGACTCAAACAAATAATATCATAAGGCATCTCCCATCAGGAGAATTTTTTTCAGTGACAAAACAGAGACAAAGTTCAGATGGAGAGTTTGCTGTCTCAAGATTGATCCGGGAAAATTTTTTCCTTTCAATGGCCATAATTTTGAAGAGATTGTGTCTGTTCTTTATCACCCCTCTTATTCTTCCTTCAGTTTCTCTCTTCTCACACCCACATGGAGGACTTCTAAATCCCAGCACGAGTCTGACAATATCTTCTCTTTAATGTATGTTTCTGTGGAAGGGAGAATCAGCAGCTATTAGCAGCTTGTGACTGAATGCTGCATGAGGCTCTCTTTGTAGTATCCAATAGCACAGGAAAACACAATTTAACAGACAATCATTGCAGAAGCCATGCTGAACGTACAGAAGAGGCATCATCCCAGTCAGCGGTGGGTGAGAGAGCATCAGGTTCAAGGCTCGAGGTCTCCTCACTGGCAGAGGTAGTTGGGAGCAGAGCCAAACACTGGGTCCATGGCTTAGGTATGTTAAATAATTTTTTTGCTGAAATCAGATTTCACTCCCATGTCACATCCACTGCCGTAAACATAAGGGTTTAATGTGTTTCATCAAGCTTTTGGCACCAACATAATGAAATTCCATTTTATGGCTCAAAGAACCCATTGTGTCTCCTCTGACCTCCTGCATTAGGATCCCGTGAAGGGTCTGGAGCACGAGTCCTGTGAGGAGCAGCTGAGGGAGCTGGGGGTGTTCAGCCTGGAGAAAAAGAGGCTCAGGGGTGACCTTATTGCCCTCTACAACTCCCTGACAGGAGGCTGAAGCCAGGTGGGGATTGGTTTCTTTTCCCAGGTAACAAAGGACAGGCCAAGAGGAAATGGACTCAAATTGCATGAGGGGAGGTTTAGGTTGGATATAAGGAAAAAAATTCTTAATGGAAAGGGTTGTCAGGCACTGGAACAGGCTGCCCAGGGAGGTGGTGGTGTCACCATCCCTGGAGGTATTTGAGAGATCTGTAGGTGTGGCACTTGGGGATATTTTTTAGGGGTGGGTTTGGCAGTGTTGGGATAATGGTTGCACTCTTAGGGGTCTTTTCCAGCCTCAATGGTTTTATGATTCTATAGCACAAAATGAAGCACTGTAATTCCTGTGTTAAGCCCCACCAATGATTTCTGCCTGAGTTAGAGAAGATCTATCAGAAAGATAGTGATGTTTGATTTCAAAGTCTTCAAAGGGAGGGAAAAAAAGCACTTTTCATATGAAGCAATTCTGATGGTTTACAGATACTATTGTTAACATCCTACCCTGTCTTCTTTGAATTTTCCTTGTTTCTATTTGTAGCCTTCAAATTTTGTTGTGCCCTTAGTATTAGATTAAGCCTGCACTTACAGAAAGCCATGCAGTCTGAGCTCTCACTACAGCACTTGTGCTTGAATCAGTTTTTGTTGCCAACTCTGCAATTACAAAATTTTTTATTTGTCCAAGCTTATTTTTTTTTTTTTCCAAGCTTAGGAGCTTGGACATCACTTACTTCTGCCATTGTAACCAAAACCTACCTGTCAATAGGAAGCCTTTAAAAAATGAGGTGTTTGGTCCTTTTCTGTCCCTCACTTGATACCAAAAACCAGACGAAGCACGAGGGGTGTTCTGCTTAAGCTCACGCAGACAGCAGAGTCAGGACCAGTTGGCTCAGAAAGGAAACCCACAGTTGCATACAAATAGACTGTAATTTATGTTTGGAATCTGAAATCTGATTAGACAAAGAACTAAAAGAAAATTCCTGGTTCCTTTATTTTTCTAAAAGTGACTAAAAGCAATTAAAAATATGCCCTGGTTGTGCATTTAGCATTTGGGCTTTATGTTAATTGCTATTTCCTGAGCAAGCCAGAAGAGAATGCATTCACATGGCAAGTTTAACAGCCTGTAACTGAAAAAAAGTAAATGCAATTATTTCATTCCTGCTTCTTAAAATGAGTGTGAAATAAGACAAGGAACTTACTGGAGGTAAGTACACTAGCGAAAATATGGGCAATACCCTGGTGCAGATCAGTTGGGTGATTCTGGGTTTAGGTACAGATGGAGGAAAATAAGGATGATGCCAATATTGGGTTTGATCTGTAAAATATGTCGAAGTGAAATCCAGATCATCAAGATTTAGATTATAAATTTCCTGACAGAAATGGGCTATTTCAGTTTGAATCAAGGGTTTCTACATCTAACCTATAACATCTAATAAAATGGTGAATGTTCCTCATTGACTACCCAACTTATTTTGAAATAGTCTACTTTGCTTCCGTACAGCAGTTCCACTAACGATGTTATTGAGAACGGATGTATTTAAGAATAATGAAAGTGGCTTGTTTGCATTTGGCGATATGTCCAGATATAAGAACCTGGAAATTCACTCACAGCTTTTTGAGAGCCTTTCTCATTTGTAGAAAAATAAAATACATTTCTTCCTCATGCAGGTATTAGACGGGTGCTTTTGAGATGCTGAGATATTACAGCGGCCACCAGCCTCGGAAGTGAGAGAGAATATGGAGTCATCCAGCACAGCAACCCTTGGAAATGAAATAAATTCTGTCATTTATTATTTTTTGGCTATAACATCTGGACGTGGTGATAAGGGATCCACTACATGATGAGCTGTAGGCAGCATAATGGAAAAAATGCCCACCTCTCTATGAGGTTTGTTTCCTGGATTTAGAGATGAAAGACAACTGATGGATTTGGAAAATGTGGGAAAGTATAAAAACAACAAAACGTTCATGTAAACATGGTAAGTAGGGATCACAGCCAAAGCTGCAGAAAGCTATTTTGGAGCTCATTTGGGACACCTGTTACACTCCGTCCCTCCCACACCTCTGTGGTCCTTTTGGTGCACTGTCTACAACAGAGACAGGAGCATGATGGCCATGTGAGGTGTGTGTGTGGGCCTGGTTTGCTGTGCTAAATGACTTGTAGGATTGGGCAGGTGTCTGCAGAGGGCTTTGCAGACAGACCACACATTTACAAGTCTGAAGGTGCTGCTGTGCTGATTTGATGTGTCCCACGAGATGTGCCACAGACCTGGTGTGCTAACAACATTAAGAAGATTTTATATGAAACATTTGTTATCTGCCTGTGGGCCACAGTGTGTGTGTTTGCAAAACAGTGTGTGGCCTTATACCATATCAGCAAGTATTCTTTGTCAATATGAGTTTATTCATGCCAGTTCATAAAGCGAAACCTCATGGAAAAAGAAAAAAAAGTTGAGAGTCATAAAGGCAAGTGCTGTTGCTTGTGGAATACAGATGACTTGAAAAGTTTTGTTCAGTTGGGAAAAAAAATAAGAAAAATAACAAAAACCCCCACAATATCAATACCAAACAGAGCTTATTTTCATCTAATTTTCAAGTGGTTTTTGTTTTATGTTCAGTAGAGCTGTAGACAGAGAGGCTCTGAAAACCAATTGAAATGCACCATGCACAAAGGTTAAAGGGCCTTTCCTGGTGAAATGCTCAAGAGCCCTTCAACTGCTGCTTCCTTGACTTGTATTTCCTACTTAATACACCCAGTCTTACTACTGCTTACTCTGTATTCATCTGAACTCAGCATCATTCACGTTCTATTTCTGCCCTTTTACGTGGCTCTACTTGATAAATCTACAGAACCAGCAGGCTGGGAGAGTGGAAGTGCAACCACGAGCTGTTGAGAGTAAATGGCAGTGGGTAGCACTTTGGGCTGGGGCAGTGAGAGTTCACTGTAACAGAGCATAAATTGACAGAAAGGTGTTGGCAGTTTACCATTGCTATGATAGCTGCTATAAAAGTATGTTTCTAGGTGCAAGAAACACTTAATGAAATGCCCTGACCTGTGTAATGTGGGAGGTTGGGTAAGATAAATGTAACAATGCTCTAAGAATTAGTCTACGAACTATGAATATTGCCATGAAAAAGCATTATGAGCATAAATGGAGAATGCTAACATCCTCCAGAATGAGCAGTAAAAAGCAGATTATAAATCTCTTTAGCAGGATACTCTGTTCTATTACCTAACTTAACCACCATCTGTTGCATTCAATATATTTCTCAGCTTTAGGTTTCTGCAAACAGTCTTGGATTTGTGATGCATTTCCCAAATTGATGAAATAAAAATGGATTGGCCCAAACAAGAAACAGCATATAAGACTACTAATTAGCAAAAATCTCTATTTCAGCATCAGATTTGCTGGGGCAATTTCTTCTCTCTACTGCTCTCATTCATGACAGCAATGCAGGGAGAAATTATATTTAAGGAGATTATCTTTACCACTAACAAAATTTTCCTGATTGTAATGAAGATACTTGTTGAATACTGATATAAAATAACACTTTATTTTTCTTCACTACAATTATGGAAATGACTAAATTTAGGGAGAAAGTAGAGTCTATCTGAAGGTTTCATTAATGTCTGAATATTACACAAAAAGTTTCTATCTGTTCTAAAAGAAACCTTCAATACCTGTGGTGGTGAAATTAAATTAATTCCTCTGCTAACCCAGCAAGTGTATTGATAATGTACTGCATGATTATTTAAAATGTCATTATTGGAATGAATTTTATTAAGGTTTTATACTGCCATCTAGTATCTAAGCACCTCCCTCATGTATTTAAGGTTAATAGAGAAATGCCTTCTTGGGATTTTTGGAGTATCAGTCTCTTGGTTTCTGGAGAGAGGAATAACTAGATTTTGTTCAAGTGGGCAAGATAGAATATAAGAACTTTTCTTATAATTTTCTTAACACTGCAATCTGCATTGACACTGTTTTGTTATAAGGCTTTTAAAACTAGGGGCCTCATCCATCCATGTCCTATGCAAGAGAATTTTTTGCATCATTCAGGATCAAGCCCAAATATGATTGGATTAAAGCGCTGGTTATTCTGATGGGATGTGAAAGGATCCTTGATATCCCCAGCCTGGGAAAAGCTAAATGACAAATGGCATTTTTTCCAAGAAATGGGTGTTAAAGTGGGTAAAATCAGTAAAGTGAAGGGACTGGACTCTTCAAATAGTGCAATTTTTTAATCCTTCACTGCCATTATAAGAAACAAAAGTCTCCCTTTTATTCCTAGTTTACATTCAGACCTCCTGAACTTAAAGCAAATAGTGAGTGGTGAAACTTTTCCGGCCATATTACATGGCTGGCTAATCAGTGCCTATTATATTGTAAAAGGCTCTCCTGATGTGACTCTTAGATTTTTACCCAGTAGCACACCTACCATCTGACACTGTGCAATTAGCCTGCTCTTCTAGAGCCTGCCAGAAACAGCAATAATACTGCATCAGAGGAAGATCATTATCCAAGGCACCTCGCAGACACTAAATATGCACAGTTCTGCTGCATTTGCAGCCCACGAAGGATGAAGGCACCAATAACTGTGTGGTGTTCAGCCATTCATTTGCATTGTTTCAGGGAAAGCCTGGCCTGTCAGGACTTCCCACTAGCAGGAATAAAAGAAAGAATAAAAATAAAAATCCACCAATGTTTTAGGCCTTTATTTTTTTTTTCCTCCTCACAGAAGTAGTGAATCAGTTCATTCGTTTGGGGCGAGTGATACATTCAGTACCAGCAGAGTGTGGCTGGGTTCCCTCGGTGTGAGGGAGTCAGTGTTATTCAGACCTTGGGCTGTGTTTTTAATTCCTTTCCTCACGTAAAAGACAAAAACTTTTCTTTAATGCTCGCTTTGCCAGGAATACTGCACGTGAGAAACGGGAACCCTGGGAGGGCGATGTGCCCTTGGATGCTGCAGGATGAGTGGGGCCGGTGCCCAGCTCCCAAACCTGTTTATAGGAGGCTGCTGTGGTGGCTTCACTCCCATGTTCAGTGCAGTGCAAATAGCAGCCTGAAGCTTTCATTCCCCAGTTTATACAACATTCCTTTGCCAGACTGCTCGGACTCAAAGAGTACCAGCTTGAGGATCTCAACACTGCAAAAAAAATCCTCTTTGTGCTTCCAGACCCTTGTGTAGTCTGCAATGGTGTGCTACCTTTGATTTCCGTGATCGCAGAACACAAAACAAGCACAAAAAAATCCCTGCAAAAATTGCTGCAGACTGAAATATCAACACAATTTCCCACTTGTTTAGCAAGAGCCATGGGCTGCTTCACCTGGGAAAATCCTTGCTGCAGTCAGCCCTGGGATATTCCCTGGGGGTCCTTGTTACCCCTGTGATGGAGTCTCTTATGATGATTTCTTTGCTGTGCTGAGGATAAAAAATGCCAAAAGCTGGGGATTATAGATCCATCTTACAGCAGTTGTTAATCTAACTTTCATTAACAGTTAAAAATCTTGCAGGGGGAATATATGAAAATTACTGCTTTCCAAGTAGATCTGTTAATTATTATTAGTCAGTATACTTATTAGCCACGGACTGAAAGTTGGCACTCAATAGGTACCTATTAAACTATGTTAGAGAACATCATATTACTGTTTAATGTAAAAACTGCATGAATCATCTGTTCATTTAACACTGGGCCGGATCTTCAGCTGGTGTGGATCAGTCCAACACCAGCAAGAGAGCTGGTCAGTTTATATAGACCAGGATCTGGTTTAACATTTGCTACGTGAAAAACAGGATGACATTTCTTTTCTCTTAACTTTTTACAGAAATTCGGAGTTTGTTCCCATTTCTGTCATCCATCTGGCAGAATTGTAATTAACAGAATTTAGAGCCACGACACTGAATCTGTTAGACAGTCACACAATCAGGCGAATTTGCAGTGTAATTAATAGATGCAGGGGACATGATCTGTTTAAGATCACAGGGACTTGGATGCAGTAGCAACTCAGATAATTCAGGCTGTGCTGCCTTGTTTCTAAACAATGGCCTGTTTAAAATAGGACATCGCCCCACGTGTTCTTTATACTTAAATCCATAGCGGTGTCAGAAAATACAATGATATGATCAGCATCCTGATTTATGACCAAATTTTTACCATCCTGGTTTCATGACAATGTAGACAAGCCCTTGCAGATCAAACAGGAACAGACTGAGGAGTTATTGACTCTGAGCTCCCACCCTTCAGCTGGAATGTGCTCTTGCACATCTAGTTTGCTCAGTATAATAAATAACATGTATGAGGCCCTGGCACAAATTACCCAGAAAAGCTGTAGCTGCCACATTCCTGAAAGTGTTCAAGGCCAGATTGGATGGGGCTCTGAGCAACCTGGTCTAGTGGAAGGTGTCCCTGCCCATGGCAGAGGATCGGAATTAGATGATCTTTAAGGTCCCATCCTGTCCAAGCCATTCTGTGATAAATCTTCCTCCATTCCTGCACTTCACTCGGACACGCAGTAATTACCATCTGCTGAGTGGTAGTTTTTTTAATAGGAACAATGTTGCCATAAACCACTTCAAATCAACTTTAAGAGCTTGTCTTCCTGCCCTAAACTATCCTAACATTCTGACTCCAAAAGCAAGCTGTTTTCCTTTAAGAATTTAGGCCGTATTAACTCAATGAGAAGTAAATACCCATCATTTTGCAGCTCAGTTCAGGCTTTGTGACCTTGCCAGCTCAGAGCTGAAGATATTTGTCAGAATTCTAGGGCTATGTATTTTTCATCGTTGCAGTAATTTAACAATTGCACAAATCAGTTCAGTATTTTATCCCTAGTTCATTTATTTATGACAATTCTGAAGGGAAAACATTGGGTACTGTCCCTGAGATCTCAAATACAATCACATGGAGATTAAGCTGTGCACAAATACATTCATCCAAATGCAAATATATGCCTTTGTTCATAGGGCCCAATCCTAATTTGTGCATAATACATTGCCTTAAATAATAATTTGCATTAGGACAAAAGTTGCAGAGCCCAGCTTGTAATGAGGGATGGTGTATAGGCTTTGTGAGAAAAGCAAACAAAACTAAAAACTTGAGCTACTTGTTCTGGAGGACACTACTGGGAAAAAAAAGAAGTCTATCTGATTTATTCAGTTTAATTTAACGACTACAATTGAGGGATCTACTTTAAGTGTTTAGCAGGTTTAGGCTCCGTGTAAGGTTCAGGTAGAGAAAAACTCTTCCAAAGTCTGATTTGGGCCATACGAAATACGAATAATTTTCTAATGAAGAATGTGTCCTGACTTTGAAAACAAGAGGAATATGTAATGGCTAAATTCATGACATATGGATACCTGAATTTAGTACTTAAATTAACATTTGGTGAACTCACAATCGCAGATCAGTTGCAAAGCTTAGGAGAGATTTTTCTGAGGACATCAGTGAATCTGGGTTTACATCTATAGAAAACAAGAAGCTCCTGGTGTGGCCCCATCAAAGGGAAGGATCACCTCCCTCAACCTGCTGGCAACAGTTTATCTAATGCAGGCCAGGATATCATTAATCTTTGGGGCAAGGGCACCTTTCAGGCTCCCATTCAACCTGGTTTCCACCAGGATCTGCATGTCCTTTTCTGTCAATCTGCTTCCCAGCTGGGCTGCCCCCAACACGTTCTGGTGCCTGGGGTTGTTCCTTCCCACCTGCAGGATTTTGTACTTGTTGAACTCCGTGAGGTTCCTGTCATCTCATTTATCCAGCCTTGGAGGTCCCTCTGGATGGCAGCACATTCCTCTGGCATATCAGCGTCTCCTCCTGGTTCTTTATCACCTGCAAACTTGCTCAGTGGACATTCTCTTCATGCAGATCAGTAATGAAAATTACAGGACTGGACCCTCTGTTGGCCCCCAGGGTACACTGGGAGTTACTGGCCTCCAGCTTGACCTTGTGCCAGTGATCCCCACTCCCTGGACCTGCCTTTCAGCGAATTTTAAATCCGCCTCACTGATTCACTGTCTTCGACCCACCTCATCCAGCCACACATCAGCAGCTTAGAAACAGAAATGTTTAGGCTGGAAAAGACCTTCAAAATCTTTGTGCATGTATAAATGAGGAGTTCTAGTATCAAAATAGAGAGAAAGAAAATGAAATAAAATGGCTTTTAACAGAAATATTGACTTTGGGAAATAATCAAATATGCGTTGCCAGCCTCTGTGATTGGCTGTGAATGTTATGGAACTGCCTTGTTTATATATTTCATATGATGAATTTCTAAATGATTAGCTACAGAGACACAGATATGTAATGAACAGATGTGTAAGAGGATTCTATGATTCTATGAGCATAGCATAATTACAGAAAACCTCTCAACCCTCTTAAAAATAATCATCGTATAAGTGGTTTCCTCTTAAAATCAAATGTTTTGAGAATATATACATGTACTAGATGTATGAATATATGTATATGAAAATGCCATAGAAAACCCAAAGATTTTCTCTACCCAGAGTCTCAGATTCAATTTCGAATGCCTTCTTCCTCAAGTGTTCACTTTGACTAGTAGCTGAATGTCAGTTTGAGCTGGTCAAATAGCAGGTGCAAAACAGGAAGGAAATTGTTTTAGAAAGGCTGGATTTGAATCCTGCTCTCTGCTGAGCTTCCCATCTCCCTGAGTCTGGAAGCAGAGTGCTTCCTGCTCTGGATGGCAGAGCACCAGGCTTAAGCCTAACAGAGAGCTTGAACAGTGATCTGTAAGAAAATCAGGTACTTGACAGACCCATTTTGACACCACTGTGGCAAAAATGGTACAAGCAAGGAAGGTTCATTCTTAGACTTAAATAAAACAGCTTTCAAAATATTTCTTCTATAAAAGTAGATAATTGTTTACATATTATGATGGTGTGCTAAATGTAAATTACCATTGGCTTCTTTAAACCATTTTAACACTTGTAGATCAACTCAGTATGTTTCCAGGATGATGCTCAGTTTGAGAGTTGTGTTTTGGGAGTTCTAGCCTTCCTTGTCCCTTCAGTGGGCAGCTGTTATTATATACTGAACTCATGTTGCCTCTACTTTTGTCCTCAGGAGGGTGTAATTCCACTGAGAAGGAAATTCAGTTCATGTTCTGATAGGAAAAATTCAGAAAAGCAAGAAGGCAAAGCAGCCATGTGGCAACTCTTAACAGCACCAATTTAGCACTATTAAAAGACAACTGTGCTTTGGAATGACCAAGCATTTACTTCTGTAAAGAAAGGGATGATTTTCTCTAAATCAGTAAATTAAAAAGTCACCATGGATGATTCCATCAGTTAAAAGCTGCACACAGAAAAACCAAATCCAGTGTAAAACCGTATGAAAGGCTCCTTTTATGAGCAACAATAAAACATTCACAGCTTTCACCAAAGAAAAGCTTATGGGCTCTTTGAGGAGCAGCCTCCCTTATCTCAGGCTCCCAAGGTGGGCTGGACTAGCAGAATTGAGAGTCACTTTGTCACCAAGCATGATGGATGGTGTCTGGGTTACACGTCTGCTTGCGGCCTGTTGGGCATCAGATGTTACTTATAAAAAGCTTATAAATGACTGAGGCGAAACAGAAAAAGGAAACCTTCCTCTTGGCTTTGTTCTGGCTCCAAACAGGACCACAAGGGGGAAAGTTGGGCTCTTCAAGGAAAATAAGAGCTCAAAAGATGGGGAAAAAGGCTTATTAGTACAGGGAGAAGGCACAGAGAGGCTGTTTGACTGTGGCCTACTGGGAGAAAGAAGCTGCCCCACCATCAAGACTTTCTTAGGGAAGGGAGAAAAGAATTCTTGGGAACCCAGAAGGGACAGGCTGGGATCTGATGCTGCTCAGCTGCTAAAGAGCCTGAAACCAAGAACCTCTTCCACAGGGAGACTTTTCTCTACAGGAGAGAGAAAAGAAATCACGCAGCTTAGTTTCTGTTGTAACAAAAACTTGTTCCAGAGCTTACAGAGCCTTCTGGTACTTGTGGGAAAGCACCCTTAGGGAAAGAGTCAAACCTCAAACCTCTGTCTGAATCAATGCCTCAGCACAGTGAAAATTCTTTGCCACTTTTTTGCCTTAGCACTTCCATCTGCAGAATGGGAATTTATCAGCTGCATAAGGCTGCTGCAAATAGAATTAATTGATGTTTGTACAGTGTTTTGCAGGGACAGCTTTTTATTGTTGCTTATTTGTTTATCCATCAACCCATGCTACTCTTTCGTCCCAGTAATAATACTCTGCAAATAGTAGATCTCTTCAAAGAGGATAAAATCAGGGTATTGAGGGTAAAAACAGACTACTAACAAGTATTGACCATGGGAGGACTGTTTCCAGACATTTCCATAAAATGTTAGGGAAAAGAAAAAAAAACCTCTAAGAAACACAGTTCGAATCTTAAACAAAAGGTCGTATTGACATATTTTGTTTTCACTTAAATCCCTCTTAATTAATAAAAAAAAAGGGGCAAGAAGTTAATACAGATTAAAATTGTGGGAAAGAACAGAATAGTGACCTCCTGAAGGAAGTAGAAATTGCACTGCTCACTGATGGTGGGGTTTATTTCCCCTAATTGTGCTGCCTGCAGGTTCAGTGTCCAACCTCCATTAGTTGTCTATGCCAATGGAAGCCCCACTTCAGGAGGCCATTGAGCCCATTTGCTTTAGAAATGCTGTGCTTTGGGAGGTCCTTGAGTCGGAGATTTAGATCAAAAGGATAAATAGTTCTTAGTATTTAGTAATAAGATTGCGTTTGAGCCACACAGATCTGAATCTGCAAAAACTCAAAGAGGAAATGTTGCTCCCACTACCAGGGTTGTGTTGGAGCGGCTGCAGCAGCATCCCGAGGTCGATGTCAGTCAGATGGATCATCCTGCAATCACACAGGAACAGGAAGTGTTTGTGAGCAACCTGAACTCAACCCAAATTGCCAACGTGTTTAGTAATGCATATAATTGTGTCTCAGCAGCACAGAAAACTTCAGACTGCTTCTGGAGTCAGCCAGCTCAAAAGCCATGCAGGAGTCAATATAGGAATTCAACTTCTCATTATTTTTCATTCTTTTCTTTATACCTTTAGGGTTTTTTTAAACCTTCTACAATTTTAAAGGGTTTTTGTTGCGGTTTGTTTGCCTGCTTGGTTTTGGTTTTGTTTTGTTGTTTTGCATTTTTTTTCTGTGTGGTTTCCAGAACTGAGCAGTTTGTTCTAGCGGAGTTTGCAACCCTCCAACAGAAGAAATGCCTCTCTATACATATTCTGTATTTCATAGAGACATGTAATCCATGGATTGTAATAATATTTAACTACAATAACACAAGCAGGGTTTCTACATAGATGACAGTCTGCTGTGCTCCCAGCTTCTCGTTACTGGATTCAATAGTTATGTATAAGCTTTATATTCTTTGTCACACATCTGTGTACTTGTTGCCTGCACTGTTTCCTTCTGACCGATCAATCAAGCAATCAAGGTCACTTTGTTTTCTGTGTACCCCTGTCCAACCATTAAATGTCTTGCAATTCAATTACTGTGTATTAAAACTCGTAATATATTGTATTAATAAGTGTAATACAATTACAGTTCTGAGTCAAAGTCAATTAACGCCTCTGTGACTGACAGTGGTCCTGCACCATGAGTGTAAGAACTGACATCCAGATCCTTAAAGGGTCTGGTAAGAAGAAAAGGCCTTTTGTGGGTTTATATTGATTTAGTTTTGCTGCTTATAGGAAAAAAGTTGCTTATAGCTGCCTTCTAGTACCTAAAATGGGCCTACAAGAAGGCTGGAGAGGGAGTTTTTGCAGGATCTTGTAGTAATAGGACAAGGGGAATGGCTTTAAACTGAAAGAAAGTAGACTAAGTTTAGGTATTAAGAATAAATTCTTTACTGCGAAAGTGGTGAGGCACTGCAACAGGTTGCCCAGAGACGCTGTGGGTGCCCCAACCCTGGAATTGTTCAAGTCCAGGTTGGATGGCACTTGGAGAAACCTGCTCTAGTGGAAGATGTCCCTGCCCATGGCAGGAGGTTGGAACTAGTTGGTCTTTAAGAACCCTTCCAACCCAAGCCTTTCTGTGTTGGGAATTCCCCCTGAAACGCCAAACCCTTTTTGTTTGGAAAATATAGCCACAAGATCTGACAGAAGCACTACTGCAGATGATATAGGGGCTTGTTTGCTTTTAGATTTAATCTTAAGAAAACAATGCACATTACAACAATGCAGAAATATCATTCTTCTGAGAACATTATTGGTTTTTTTTTCCTGAAAATACAGATATGTACCAGAAATTTCTAGGTTTTCACATTTCAGCATATAGGTCATAATGTATACAGTAAAGATAAAAAATGCAGGAAGAAATAAATTTTGTTATCATTTTAAATGTATGGTTCACTACAAGTAAACATATGTTTCTCTTTCTCCTTTTTTGTGCACTGTAATGAAGTTTTAGGTAATAAAATGTGTTGCCTGAAGATAAGAAGTACTATCTAAAACACATTTCTGTCAATTAAATTGTCTTCTATTACTTCCATTGAAGCTCTAGCGGACTTCTGATTCGACTGATTTTTAAGAATACTGAAACACACAAGTCATTTGAATTGGAGTGCTCACTGCTAATTTATGGTGTTTAACCATAACGGAGATAGAACATAATACTTGGGAAATTGCTTTTTATTATGAATGAGTTCTTAGCATTTGACTTTTGCTTTTTTATAAAGCTATATCTGCCAGAGAACCTTCCATTTTAACTTGTACTGTTTGTCTTCTTATTTAGTGTTTTGTCCCAGTAATTAACTATAAAATTTGCAATGAAATAAAGCTGAGGAACTATCCTCCCATACATTCAACTCTCTTTAATGATGTAATTGAGATAAAGCTCAATCCAATACTTAAATGCCAGTGAAGTTGAGATGCTTTAAAGGTTGTAATGAGCTAACACTTATTTCAATGCATACTGTGGTGAACAAGTGTCCTTGCAAATGTGTAGCTCATGTTTTTCCCATAAAAGAAACAGCCTGGGAAAATTAAGTGCCACAGTCACTTGAACTTTGTGCCATATGAACATTCCCATGCAGTTCAAGTAACACACACATTTTCCCTCCAGTTTTAAATTCTCTTCTGTTGTCTTTCAATAGCTCAGAAGCCTCAAAGGATTTGTTGTGTCTTTACATTGGTGTGATAGAGGAAGGAATGATTTCAGTCTTTGGCTGTCTGCATGCTGCTCTGGAGAACACATGAAAACCTTCACATCCTAGAACCTGAAAGTGATAGTGTTGGGCAGTGGCTGTCTGGCAAAGAGGACTAATCTTTTGAAGGTGGTGGCACTGCTCACATGATTTGTAGTTGTGCGGGACAGTTGGTAAAATCCAGATCAGTCTCACTAAATTTTAGCTTTCTGGAAGCTAGAAACATAACTCCCCTCTTCTAACCCTATTAATCTGTTAAAAAAGAGTCTAGATACAAGTTAATCATTGCCATCAGTGAAGAGAAATATTTCAATCTTTCTGTATCTGAGAGAGGCTGTGGACTCCCCATCCCTGGAAGTGCTCAAGGGCAGGTTGGAGGGGACTCTGAGTAACCTGGTCTAGAGAAAGGTGTCCCTGCCCATGGCAGGAGATTGGAACTGGGCGACCTTTAAGGTCCCTTTCAACCCAAGCCACTCTATGACTCCCTGATCTACATTAGGAAGAGAGGAATCAAAAGTTCCTTTTCTTTCTATTGGGTACGAAGGAAATCTGCACAGTCACCTCAGGTAAGGACACCTGCATTGGAGTTGTGTGTGTTTCCTCAGGCAAAGTCCATCCTTAGTGTGTGCTCCAAATTGGAGCCTGAGCTCTTTTTGTATCAGACAGGAGAATTAATTTTACACAGCACTTGTTTGGGGATTAATACCAGTTGTAGTTTAGGATGAATCACCTTTGGAGCTGCCTTTTTTTTAATCATCTAAAGGAGGAGCCTAGATAGCTGCCTTAGACTTTTTAGATAACTATAATTAAATGAAATGAATCTCAGCCTAGAGGACATCGCCTACAGACTCAGAATACAATGTGTATTTCATGTTTCTGTTGGTGGCAGCAGGTTGCCTAAAGATCAGAAAGATACAATCCCTTCCCTGCCCTGATTTTGCCTATTACAGTAAAAAAATGGGCAGAGGAAGAAGGAAGAGAGGTGGCGGCAGGCAGGGAAATAAGCAGTAAAGGTATAAAATTGCTCAGGTCTACTGTGACCACCCTCAGTTGCAGTACAATTGCAGCCTGAGGACTGCAACAAAAGCTGTGAATAGTTGCTCTGTCTCTGTGGTAGCAGATGGTGGGGATTATGCTTCTCTCAAGTGCTGATGGCTTCCCTTGAGCAACACCTTTTGAATTTTTTTTTTATGTTACAGGAATCAGACATTTATTTTAAGTGTGCAAAAATGTAACCTTCCTTTCAGCTTTAAAGGAAAGGGGCAGTGGGATCACCTCATTATCTCGTGTGAATATGACTGGAGGAGATATTTGCTAAGTGTGTGTATATATATATCTATCTATATATGTAACAAGTGAATACTTGTTCATATATTCTTTCCCCCTTCTGCTCCCCCTCATTATTTTCCCTGTGCTTTAATTTTTAAAGAAGCATACAGAAAGATAATTTCTCATGTGTTACTCAGGTTCTCATCACAGATACACAGAAAAAATGTTAAATTTAGCTTATTTGAGATGTGATATTAAAACTGAAGTCTTTACAAATCCTTACTGGTACATATAGAAGAAGAGAGATTTTTTTAAAACCTTATTAAAAAATAGAATATTGCATGCTTAGATTTTATGCATCTCCAAATAAACAGACATCTTGGAGATGTCTGGTTTTCATAAGACAGAGGACTGTCTGTTTTCCATTGGAAAATTAAACTGCTTAAGGCATCTCAGTTTAGCCCCCTTAGGGCTTCTCTATTTGTCTAAGTACAAATCAAAACAGTGGAACTCACTAGGAAAATCAGGAATGTCTATAGAAAATGTTAATATTAGAGATTCAACTAATCTAAAATGTTATCAGCCCGCAAGATGTGACAGCTTATGTAAGCTGGGAGTCTTTCCTTTAATCTTTGTGAAACCAACACTTTGAAGGCAGTTTAATCAAGATATTGCAAGAGCACTGTTCCAGAAGTGAGTATGAGTTAAAAATTTTCAAAAAAGAAAAATTTGAAAAGAACTTGTTGCAAGCTTAGATTGTAGACAACTATTAAAAAATTATCACTCAAGATATGAAAGTTTATATTTATTTTTTCAGAAGTCATTAACTGCAGAGTAGTAACATTGAATTTTAAAAAATCGCTGAGGGCAACATCAAGGAATAAAGTAGGATGCAAAAAAGAAACTTTTTTCTCCCTTTGCTACTGACAGTTATATAACAGATGACACAATATTATTTAACTTCCACAAGTTCATGCACTTTTCCCTATGAACGACACCAACAGGGCTGAGAGATGATATAACATCAAGACAGGCACTGTGTGATCACGTCTGCTTCCTCTTCTTGCCCCTCAGTGTCTGTTTCCTTCCTTTTTTCCCCCTGAAATCCTCAAGAAACCGGTTGCCGAGGCATGGTCCCAAAAGATAATGGTCATGTCATAATGGATGACTCTTTTTAGCTGAAAATAATGAAACCTGCTTGATTCCTTCCATTGCAAACCTCATCTTCCATTGCACTGAGAGCTCTGGAGTAGTTCCGTGGCTCTGAGAGAGCCACTCCAGACGGAGTGAGACGCGGATGCATCCGAACTGGTGGTGACTTCAGGCTCTTCCTCTCTGTTGGCTTTTCAATGCTATACCTGAAATGATGGTCTGAGTAAAGGTGGAAAGGAATCCAAAAAACTGCTAGGTTAATCTCCCAAGGGCTGACAAAATCCTGAAAGGTGTGGCAGGAAGGGTGGACCTTGGATTTGGCAGTGGATTCTGCAGCATTCAAACTTCCGTCTCTGCTTCAATTCATGGGAAACAGTGAGTCTAGAAACCTGCAGGATAGAAAGCTTGGAATCACAACTTTCCAGAATAAGTTGTGGGAGAGGGATATTTTCACAGCAAGCTAGCAAATCAACATTTTCTGAAGAAGAGTTGCTACTTTCAGCCATCAACATTAATGAGTAGGAATAAGGAAAGAAACCATGGAGACCTACCAGATGCAGTTATTTAGAAAACTCCTTGAGCCCTTCTTGGAGTTCAAAAGACTTTCACACACTTTTGCCCTAAAAGTTTGAGTTCTACAATGCGTGTGGAGTAAAGATTAAAGTTTTCACTGTTTTTAGGTTAGCTGTACCAAAAATGATGGCAAATGTAGGTTGGCATGAAACATGAAGACCAGTCAGGCTTCTATCACCCTTTCTTTGTGTACATACAACATTTCCTGTTTCCTTCTGAAATTGTAAATACTCAAAAAATCTGAAACTATCTTCCTACTCCTTACCTCAAGTACACAACAAGGAGTTTTCACTGGCTTAAACTACATTACCATTCTGAGATGCTGTTTATCTCTTCCTCCCCCTGTGTTACTCTGTTTACTCTTGGTGCTTTGAGCTACTTTTAATTAATTATATTGAATCCAGAAGTAATCTTATAGTTTGGTGAAAATGCAATCATAAAACATTCTCATTGTACTTGTTCTATTTTATTCAGAATTTAGTCAATAAATAACCATGCACCCTTTGGGTCACGAAGTTATATGCGATCATGGTACTTCACTCCCAGAGTTTCTACAGCTCACAACAGACTCCAGATTCTTAATTTAAAACAAAATCATGCTTATATAGCTTTGGGAAATATCATTTCTAACAGTGAAAATTGAGGTTATAAAAATATTGATTAAATTATAGTTGAAAGACCTATATAGCATAAACTTTCCAAAGCATGTCTGTGTAGAAACCGAAGCATCAGTCCTCACTGTAAACTCAGGATGTCAAGCTCATCTCAGTGTGTGTAGCTATCCAGCTGTGTATATGTCTAGATCTGAACTGTATGGTCCAGTGTGCACCTGAACTTTTATAGTCATAGAGAGAACAGGTACTTAAAATACGTGTTTCATCTGTCTTATTATGGATGGCTACCTCAGGATGAGTTAAGTGCCCATTTCTCTCCCAGGTTTCTGAGAGTCAAAAAAACCTCAGCCTACTTCAGGTACAGACAATTACTTTGTCGACATTTAAAATTAGGTGAGTGAAAACCTGCCTGAGGTGCCTAAAAGCATGAATGAATTTTTCTTTACAGCCTCTGTTCTTCAGGAGAAAAATTGTTATCTCTGGCACGGAATAATATTGAGTTTTGTACATGGAGAACACAGATATAAAGAATTAAAGGTTCAGTTCCAGAGGTACTGAGGTTCTGATACTCTAGTTTCTGTAAAGGAAAATCACATGGGAAAGTGCTTCACAGAGATCTCTGGGATATCTGAGATCTGAATGCCCAGACACAGATAACAACTAAACTAAAGCCTTGCCTTGACCTCTTGCTCTACAACTCAGTACATTTCAGCAATATGATGTACAAGGTTTGATGATCAGCAGACAATGAGCTGGGAACTAAAACTGTGTGGAAATAAATGTTAAAGGAAAACATGAAAAACTAGTCTCAACTTTTCCATATTCAGTGATAAAGTTAGTTGTTGCCATTGAGGAATGCGATCTTGAAATTGTAATGAATAGTTCTGTGAAAAAATTAGTGGCTAATGATAGACAAAAAGTTAATTGCAAAAGTAATTAAGAATTATTTGGAAAATAATTTAAAAAGCAATAAAAAAGCAATAAAATAAAATTCCACCATGAAGCACAGTGGAGTCACCCTTCATACAACATGCAGTAAATGGTTTCACTGTGTGTGCTCGATTCATAAATTTGAAATGGTTCACAAATTTTGATTGGATACCTCAGGGGCAGAGTATTGTTTCTTTCTTTGATAGAAAAAGCTTAAAGGATGAAGATTGCCACATGAAAATGCATGATGTTACATGGAAAATTAATTTGCATACCAATGTAATCTAAAAATGCTTTCTAGTCCTACTCTAAATTTCTCCTAGAACATTGAGACAATAATGGTGAAAGTAATAATTAATATTAGCAGACACTGTTCAGTGTTGCATTTAACCAATATTCTGAAGACCTTTTTCTAGTCAACTGCATGTGTATTAATACTGGGTATAATTTTTAAAGTTCTTCTAGTGCTAAGGTACATTATTCTCTTTCCTTTAATTTTAAGGTTTTTTTGATTTTGTATTGTTCTAAGGAAAGGGTGCAAGATTTTCAGGTCTTGTAAATTTATACAGCTTTGAAGGATTCATTTGTCATGTGGCTGCTGACACTACTGAGAACCTGACTAGACATTTGTATTAATTTCTCTTATTTTTCAAACTTTTTTTTGTCCTTTCCTGTAAGCAGAGCATTCTTGCAAAGAAAATGGTGTAACCTTGTTCCTTGTCCAGTTGCAAAGGACTGTTTTATCTTACAGTGCTATTTTACTAAGATGAGAGAATCATGCATCTGATCACAGGCATCCTCTATGCAGCTTTCATGTCAACCACAGCTGCAGTTTACTGTGCTGTTATTTGGGTACCCCAAATGAGAACATGAGGAGCACAGTCCCCAAAATCAACTAAGAGTAGCAGTCACTTCTGGTTACTGACACTTCAAAACCCACGATTTATCTGTTGGACTCTGAAGATTTCCTCTCAGGTGGGAATGAGATACCAGATCTAGACACTGCTTTGGTGGGTCTTCTCTTTTCTGCAGGCTGAAAATATTTCAGATGTTTTTCATCTTGGTGCCTATTTCCTAATGGTCAATGCTTTCGTGGCCCCAAGGCCGTGTCAGTCTGTGGGGTTTCCTCCAGAGCAGATGCATATCTGGGTTTCCTCCAGCAAAAACCAGGCTGAAGGGCAGGATGGAAGCTGCAATATGGGCTAAAATATACTCACATGGAGTCAGCTGTGAACCCAAACACGAGTCACTACAGTGGTGCATGTCCTTGTCTCAACAGGGAGCTCTTGTTGTGCACAACGCACGAAACTGGAGTACTCACTGCACTCATGTCACACCCTGCCAGAGGAATAGCATAGCACTGAATCCTTTTATTTCTATTAAGTGTTCAGAGTTAAACCTCATAATTTTGATACCATTTCATTTTATGCAGTAGCCATAAAAATTTCATCATTTCATACTTACGTGCTAATGGTTGGTAATACTGCATATAGCTGTAAAAATAAAATGAAATAACACCTAATCCACAAATTGGATGAACGATAATCACATTTTAATATTACAGAATACCTCAGCACAGGGAAGATGTTAGGTATTTGTCCAGCTTTAAGTAGGTTTTTACAATATATTAAAAATATACAGATGTGCGAGTGCATTGGAGAGATCAGAATAAAAAAAAAGACATAAATATCTATGTTTAGGAAAGAAACTATAATGACTAGGAAAAGACTCAAACATAAAGTTAAGTGTGAGTTTAGTGCTTTGTTGAGCTGGGTTTTAATAATTTTGTCTTCTTGATGTCCTCATTGTAGGTATGGGCAGGATGCTGTTACCTCCTCCTGAAGCTTTTTCTTCTCCAGGCCAAACAAACCCAGGTCCTCCAGCATCTTCCGAAGGTCAGTTACCCCAGTTCCTTCCCTCCCCCACTCAATGGTGACCTACTGTTTAATTCATGCCAAGTTTTACCAATACCTTTCTTTTTTGGTGAAGGAGTAGATGCAGAATTGCAGCTGTGGGCTAATGGCTGCTGATTAGGGAGGAATATCACCGTTCTCCAGCTCCTGGCTCTGCTCCTGCACCAGCAATCCAGAATACTTTGCTGGCAGAGTGTGCTGATGTTTCTTATTTAGCTATTTGCCCGCCAGGACCTCCAAGTCCTTTTCAGCAGAGCTGCTCCCCAGGTGTCCAGTGATGATTCTTATAATGTGCAGAATTTTGCATTTTTTTCTCTGTTAAATTTCGTGAAGTTCCTGTTGGCCCTGTCCTACAACCTCTCTAGATCCCTCTGAGTGGCAGTTTTGCCCTTGAGTCCAATGATTGGTCCTTAGAAAGTTTGTGAAATTGTTTCAACAAAAATAAAAATAGCTACATAATATTTCACATCTTTCCACACAAAGTGGAATTTTTTTTTACCGTGGTAAAAAGTCCTTAGGTAAGGTGTTATAGATTCCTGGGGTTTGAGAAGTCTTGCATTTTGGTTCAAGCCCTCTCAGCTCACTAGCTGAGCTTATCTCAAAAGCAGTATGTAGTGACTATTGCTCAGTGTAACTCAAGAAATATATCTTTAACTGCACCAAAAAAAGAAAAAAAAGTTCTGAGAAAAAACACTTGGATCCTCTCCTGCAGCCACTGCTGAAGCGAACACTGAATAAAAGAGAAGAAAACAAAGCATCACAAAGGAAAAATCAGCTCCTCTTATGTCTTCATCATAGCTGACTAAAGTTGGATTTCAAAGTACTTTTCAAGCTGTTTGGATACACATCAACTTGTAAGGATAAAGGGAAGAAAAAAGGAAAGGAAAGAAGCTCACTAGCTTTTCAGCCCTGAGCGCCAATGAATTATATTTTTCCCCATGTTTCCTTGCAAGTCTGCTCTCTCTTTTTTGTGCAGTTTTATTTATGTGGCAAAGTATTAGCTCAGCAGTAAGCTAACAGCCACATGGAGTTATGAGAGGACACATTTGACTTTTCTGCTGAAACACGATATTCTTTATGAAACAATAGTTTGTACAGACAAAATAATGGTTCCTGGGAGACCGAATGTCTCAGGGGGCTGGGATGTGCAATTGGGCTTTCATTTTCTACCTCAGCACTTTGCATGTCAACCGGATTAGTAATGACCTGAAATTCCCATCTCACACCGCAGCAGTTCCTTGTGCTTTGCTGTTTTTAAGGGAGCGCTGGGAATGGGCTGCTGTTTCTCATTTAGGGAACAGAAGGAGAAATCAAACTATTTCCCCTCTTGTTACAGAATTGTAGAATCGTTAAGGTGGTAAAAGATCTCTCAGATGACTGAGTCCACCACTCCTTGGACTAGGCTATCCAGCCATTTTTTTACCCTGCGAAGAGTACACTCATCCAAGTGGTTCTGCTACAGCACAAGTAAAAACTCTGCTTTCACTGTAGTTTAAACCCTTGAGTCCCTGAGGAGAATCCCCGAATGCTCTCGTGAGGCCATTTGGGCTGTTCTCCTGCAGAACCATGTCCTGGCCATGGCATTCTCAGGTGCTTCACCCTCCAGTTTCCTAATTCACTGTCAGGTGCTGGACGAGGCCATGAAATAACAGCATGAAAAAGCAGCCTAAAATCATTCAGTGGAACTATTAGAATAGTCAAAATAGGAGTGTTGCTAGCAGAACATGAGGTTTGTTATCACCAGAGTTACCTGAAGTGATAACTCCTGAGTCCTGAGAAGAGCTTTTACAAAAATTCCGATATAAACTTAACAGCAACTGAACCATTCAAAACCATCCGTATGTCTGGACTGTCCATGTGTGGCTTGTGGTAGTTTGAGCTGTTTTACAGAGGATACAAAGACCAGTGCTTTAAAAAAATATTTAGAGGAAGTGTCTGTAACCTGCATGTAACCTCGCTGTCAGGTGGCCTGTTTACCAGCTGTAGTACAGAAAGGGATTTTAGGCTTAGTCTCATACTGTTCTTGTTATATTTAGCTGCAACAGGAGCTTAAATTTAGTTATCCAATGGGGAAACATTTGGTCTAAGCTCCTTTTGTAATCCGTGGAGAGACAGAGAGGTATTCCACAGCATATGTCTTAATCTTAAATAAATGTTCACAATGAGAAGGTTCATTTGCCCTTTGGAAGCAGTATTCCTTTCCATTTCCTAAAGAAGGAGTGCAGACAGTTGGCACAGAGAAAACAAAAAACGTTTTAGATAGTTTATATAGGATGAAATTAGATGAAAATCATCCATATCTTCTCAAAACTTGCTTTATGTTCTCGAGGTCCCTTCTGCCTTGCAGAGCCACCTCAAAGGAATCCAAGGCACACCGGTGTTTCACAGGTAATGTTAACCTGTCTCAATGGTTGCATTTTTCACCTATGTGATGGAAAAGAAATCTATTAAACAAGTGGAATTCATAGGGGGGAAAAAATGATCAAAGATTTGTAAAGCAGAATGGAATAATTTCAGGGAAGAGTGATGGAACCTAAGGTGGTTTTCAGTGCCTTTGAAAGTGCAGAACTCATTGCTACAGCACTGGTTTTATCAGTGTAAGTCACACCTCCCTGTTACACACCTTTCTGCATAACAACCTGTTCTCCAAGGCCTGTGTGTCTAAGCCACATAATAGACAGTTGTATTTTTGGTTGAGGAATCCAAGCCTTATTGAATGTGTCTTGAGTTTCCCAAACTATTGGGAAGAAAAGCAACACCAAGAACAGTGGTGGGAATATGGAATACCCCTACAGTCAGCCTGGAGCAGTTTCTAAATAGGTGTTTATTCCCCTGTGCTATGGGAAAACCACAGTCTTTGTAGGTGTAAGGTGGCCCCATGTAACAATGTTTCAGTTAAACTTTGCTAAGCAAAAATCGAACTTTTTGATACCCTCCTCGAGGCCTTTCTAAATTTTTATGTTCACAGGTTTTCTTTTCGTGCCATCCACTTCTTCCTCTAACCTTGGTATAAATTTTTCTCGATGTTGAACTTGCCTGGTGGATATAGAAGAAAGAAAAGGATTTTGATCCTTTCAGAAAAGGATTTTGAAATGGGGGAGAAGAAGAGTTGTAAAGATTTTATGCTCTTCCCATCTCTCTGTACCTTTTCCTGTGACACCTCTCAGAGAGAACCACCCCTCAGTCTGATGGAGAAATGTCTCCTTAGCATCCAGATGATGTCTTCTGTTTGATAAACAGTCAGGGAGTTGGATAAGAGAACAGCTTAAAGCAAGCATGGCAGAAAAAGCAGCAGACAGATTCAATTTCTCCGAGAATGCTTGAATACCTGGTTATAATAGAGCTAAATTTTATCTGTTGTAGTGTCCTGATGTGTGTATTGACTTGTTTTCCTTTGTGCAAAAAACTTTCATGGTGTCTTCATTATCAGAGCTTGTGGAACAGGGTAACAGTTGTTTGAACTCAATCTGTGGCTTTGAATTTGTCAGGCACAAGAGGACAATTGCACGACGCTGTTATTCAATTTTATGTGACAGTAGGTATGTTCAGACTGTCTGTGTGATCTGGGTCAGAACCAAAGGCTTTGTGATTTTCTGTCCAAAGTCGTCACTACATTTAGAGAAATCTAAATGTGTCGCAAAGACATTCAAAGTGATTAACAATACCCACAGGTAAGTGGTAAAAGTCATTACACTCGGGCTTCCTACCTGCTCCTGAGGTAATAGCTGCAGGAGCAGACTGCTGACTGAGTTGAAAAGGCAGCAGATTCTCAGTTTGGTCTGGCAGTGAGGGAGAAGGAGCAAAATTCCTCAGTCCTTGTCTCCTTGTTCCTTGGTTTTCTACCATTATAAAGAGTCATTTTCAACAGGATCAGAGTCCTCCTTCCTGATGGTGTCCCACATAATACTGTGGTCTTTTTGATGTGGGAAATAAGAGCTCTTCACCCTCTAGGCTGACATATATCTTCCAGTTTTTGGTTATTTACCTTTGCTGGGGACACAGGTCTCATTGTTGCTGCCATTTTCTTCCTCACTGAGATTCACATCTGCTCTTTTCCTTACAAAGGGTGTATCCCGCCTTTATCCCAGCTGGATGCGAAACCCTGTGTATTCAACACACCAATAAAGAGAAACAGATTTAACCTAGATGGTTTGAATGGTCCTGTAGCAATACTTGCCTTCCTGGGGCAATCACTGGAGGCGGTGTTTGATTTGGTTATTGATTATTTGACATAACAATCCCTTGGCCACCTTCTTCTCCTCATAGACCATCCACAGAGCATCCATAGACCTGAGAAAAGTCTTGGACTGCTGCCTTCGAGACTAAGCACCTAAAATTACCCTGCCTGTCAATCCCGGGTAGCTGACAGAACAAATGTTAGATCTTACTCTATGTCATATCCTACAGCCCCAGATTTTGAGGCTGGAGGGACAGCCATGAACTTCATTCCAGACCACCAGGAACCTTGTCATAATAATCCACAATTCCACAGGTTGAGTGGTGATAACTTGTCTCTTTCAAAAAAGCTCTAATTTTATTATTTCCTGTAACAAAGAGGGGGGCTGGAGTTTTTCAACATTTAAGATTCTCCTGCCTCCCCAATTTGTCTTGTTGTTGTTAAATCTTATCCCCACTTCTTTGTTTCCACCATTCTTTTTAAAGAATCATAATTTGTACGATTATCCTTGCTATGAGAATAATTAGCTAAAGCTTTTTGACACATTAAATGGGGAACATTACATTTTAAACATCAAGCATTGAAACACTAAACAATACTGCTTTGAATAGGACCGTAGAGAAGACGCTCAGGTGAAACAATTGCTAATTTTAGCAACTTGAACTTTGTACCTTTATGGAAGAAAATTAATCTCACAGTAGTTTTTGGCTGTGAAATAGACAAAGCACTTTGGCCTCTTTTTGAAATAGACCTTTGATATTTTCAGTGATGGAAGACGGTTGCAGAGTGAATCATCCCCTCATGTGTCCAAAAGAACCTTGCTCTTCCAAGAGAAAAGTGTTGGATTCCTCTCCTGTGTGGCTGGATAAGTCAAATACTACCTAATGCAAACAGCATTTTCCAGCAACTCTTGCGTTTTAGATATGAAATCTCTCAACAGAGAACTGGGCAAAGTCACACCTCAAAAAAAAAAAAAAAA
>VZRS01005667.1:662472-705645 GCA_013398055.1 Ifrita kowaldi | reverse complement strand
AGAACGGGGAAAATCCACACCAAAAAAAAAAAAAAAAAACCAAAAAAACCAAAACAACAACAACAACAAAAAAGGTGATTGAATTTTAAGTGCTCTAGCATTGAAAACTCTGTTCCATGTTTAGCAAAATTGATTGTAGGGAACAGGTACACAAAGGTACCTTTATGATATTTGAGTGGTGTCAGGGGCATCTCGGTACCTGCTTAAACATCCCTCTCCTGCTGAATATAGTAAGAATTCACATTACCTTTGATGAGACTATTTCAAGACAGTCACTTGTTCACCTTACTGTGGTATTTCAGTTTTTCAGAAAGGCCACCAGAAAATCTGTAGACCTAAGGAGGTTGCTTGGGATAAGTGGATTACGGCGATGAATTGGCCTAGTAATCATCCTGTTAACAGCAATGTGATGAAATTTTTGCTTAGTTAAAGAAGAGAATGAAGATGTGATAATTCTATTTAAAAAGGAGGTTTTACCTGTTTGCTGGAACTGATTTTGGTTAGCAGTGAACTACAGTGTTGTTGCAATAATATAAAACTCAGTGTTCAACCTTAGTGAGTAAATGATGATTCAAGTTTGATGGAACTAATTGCTATTAACTAACATAACTGTCACCTTAATAAATTGTAAAATAACATTAAGAAATTATTTTAAAAACAGCATTGTTACATCAAAAAAATAAAGTAAAAGTGGCTTAATCAATGGAGTTATATCCTTTGCAGCTTTTCCTATATTGTTGTTTCTTTTAGGAAATGTTAAGCTAAAGAAAACGAAAAAATAACTTTGATTTCAGCAACAAAGAACAGTAACTTCATTTCTACTTAAATAATTCTCTGACTTCTATACTGACATGTGAAGCAAACCAAGTAAAGCTAAGATGTGTTATTCAGACCCTCATTAAACTGAAAACTAATATGAGTTTAAATATAGACCTTGGGATTTAAATTCCCAAAATATGCTTAAAACAGATTCAGCCATGGGTTTAGGTCTTGCATAAAATGAATTCACTTCTTGCCATCCTGGTTTATTCAGCTATGCATTGTGGTACCTCAGAAGTCCAGGTGGAAAACATCTCCTCAGGGAATAAGCATCTCAGGGCTGCTTTTTTCATTTAAGTGTTTAGCAGAAAAGAAATAGAGCTTCTTGCCCTGCACTATTCACACAGTTATTAAAAGAAGAAATAGGAAATGACAGTCAATTTGAAGCACATTATAAGACTGAGAAATATTTGATCAGTTCTTGGAATTGCTGCATCTGTTCTGCAAACTCGAGCAGATTATTTGATTCTTTGTGTCTTAATGACTGTAAGTGTAACTGGGGGCAAATCTTGTTTTAGTCCCAAGTAAGATTACATATCCCCAAAGCAAGTCTTCAATTCTTCGCTCATCACAGCTAATTGTGTTGCAAATTCTGTAGTGCAAGGATTAATTATTATTATGTGCTTTTCATCTGGCACGTTGGGCCATAACTGTGCTACCAGAGTATAAACAAAGTACAGCAAAATCACAGATACTTTAAGTCCCCAGAAGAAGACTAAAATTTTAGCAAATGCTCCTGGTTCGTGATTCTTAATTCTGCTTCATTCTGCCAGATACTTAATTCTGTTCTGTTCTGCCAGAATATTTGCTACTTCCATAACTCTCTTCCATTTTGCTTAAATTATATAATTGTTAATTATCTCAGATATTTTTCATCCACTGATGATTTGTCCACAAAGAAATGTGCAGTTTACACCTGACTGCATGCCCAGTTGATTGCCCTTCTAAACAAGAGATTATCAGAACCTGTGCCGTATCATTAAGAGGACACTCAGTTTCAGAATACAACTGCAAATGCCTTGCCTTTTTCTTCCTTTGGAAGGTGTGTTCAGGGTTCTCCCCTGTTAGAGATGCTTTTCAACTTCTGTCACTATTTTGACATTTTGATGCATCGCTGGGGAATGCTGAAATAGTTGGTTTGACACTGGTGTCACAACCTTCCATCTTTGCGTGAAAGCATCTATTACTGTATTTCCACATCTAACCACAATCTAGACACTCATGACAAACCACAATAGTCATGTTAGCCCAAGTGAAGGAGAGAAAAAGAAAACCTTCACAGCTCACTGGAAAATCACCTTCACTCTGCTAAAGCAAGATGTGAGTGCCGATATTTCACAGAGTCCCTTGGAACAAAAGCAACTCTCCACGCTAAAGGACAGTGGCATATAATGTGAAAAAAAAAAGTGACATTTTTGGGTACCTGGGGAGAAAGAATTGCAGAAAGAATGGCTATGCACTAGCACAGATTGGATGGGTTTATGGAATCCCCATTCTTGGAAATTTTCATGACTCATCTGGAAAGTATTCTAGGCAACTCTATCTAGTGCCAAGATTAATGCTTCACTGGACATAGGGGTTGGATTAGATGAGGCACAGTGATTCCCTCTGCCTTAAGTACTGTATGATTTCAGGAGTCGGTTCTGCCTGCCTCTCTCTTTGAGGACAGAGGGTGCTTCCATGACTGAGTGTCTTTTAGATGATTATACTGAGATACATCCCATTCTAAGTCTGAGGGAACTTAGAAGAATGCAAGAGAAATGTGAAAGTTGATACTACAAAACAGACACAATTCAACTATCATGGCAGGAACCTACATGCTCACACATGGCAGAGGCCACCAGGAAAGACAAAATTCAGAAATTATGTGTGGAGAATATGCACTGTGATCTCTGGCACCATTACCACTGGAATTAAGTGACAGGAAAAATTGTGATGAAAAATTATTGTCTTTAGTGCCAGAAGGCTTGTATCAAAGACAGCTTTTATAGCAGGTGAGATGCAACCCACCCTCTTGGCAGAATTGAGTCTTCCTGGTGAAAAAATAATTTATTCCTATTTTAAGGAACATATGTTTCTTTGAAGTCAGTTCAGTTTTGTTTCTCCCTGTAAAAGCAGCAGAGATAAAACCATTTCAACAGCACAGTACAGTCCATTTGACACTGGCCTCTCCTTCTGGACATGCTTCTTTCTACCCATTCGCCCCATGGGGAAATTAAGACAGCCATGATTTTAATTTGATTCCCTTAGGAACATAGAGGGAGATGTAGCAAAGGCCGCTGTCTGCATTAAGAATTGGTGCAGAGTACCAACTTCAATGTAACTTCATATCCTTACTTAGTGAGCATTGATTTCTCCATGTAGGTCCCCCCTGAGCTTTCTATGTTTCAACATTTTGTGGATAGCCTTGTGTGTTATCTTGAAGAGAAATTCATTGCATTTACCAGATGAAATGTAAAGGAAAACAGCTAAAAATGTTGTATACCACTATTACTTTAAATTGCTCCTTAATTTTTAAATCATCTAAAAGATTCAGATTTTTTTTTTCCTTCTCAGTAGTTAATTATGGAGTTTTATTTGACTGTTATACACCCAGCAATGTTTCTATGGTTTCCTTCTGGTAGTTTTTTTGGACTATATTTTGAAAACTTGGCAGCCATACAACATTTCTTTATATTGTGCATGCTTACTATCAGATTTTTAATGAGGTAGCTATGAAAATCTCAGTAGCAAAGGCATAGAAAAACTACTGTTCAGAATTCTGCCTTGTCTCATAAAAAGCAAAAAGAGTACATGTCTTGCACATCACTCAGTTTATAAGCTCAGACTGGATAATCACAGCAAATTTTTAAGACCTAAGCTCAGCCCTCTCTTTCTCTACTACTGTATCTTGCTGTCACTCATTTCATCACCCATAAAATTATTAGGCAAGATCCTTGGGCCAAGAATTATTTGTTTTTTCTTCAAAATGCCCAGATAATTAAAGCAGCTAAATTGAATAATGGTGTTGGTGAGACAGTGGCTTTGATAGACCCAGTTTGCTGTCAGAGGGAATTGTTTGCAAAACATTTTAGATTTAGAATAACATCATGGAATAACTTACTGTCCTGCATTTCAGAAAGGAGTGAGATAGATTGCGATACTGAACACCATTTTATATATGGTTATTTTCCACATCTGAAAAATCCCATTTAATTTAGGGTTTTCCTGTGCTGGCATTTTAACTCCAGTCTATACCTGCACTTCAGGTATAGACAGAAACAGGAGACTCTGTCTGAAAATCATGTAGGCATATCTGCTCTAGCTTTACTTCAGATTATCTTGCTAAAAATATAACTCTGTGTACTACAGTTATTCCTTCATTTTGCTATGTGTAGAATGCACGTGGCTTACTGCTTTTATATATGGTTGCAGTCCACCACTGTGGGTTCATCTTCGTTACTGATTTTGCTTGTATTCAGTGCTGAGATTTCTTTAAAATTTAGCATATTTTAGTCAGTATATGGCAAGATCCTGCCTCTTTTCCCGAGTCACAGTAGTGTTTACCATTGCCTGTTCCATCTAAGTGTGACTCCAACCAGGCATCAGCCCAAAAGTGGGAAAGATTTTGATTCATACCCCTCAGAAAATAACTAGCAGTTTGAATTTTCTATACCTGGTTCTTCTGGAATAACCTCTCCTAGTGGAATTCAAAAGAATATGAGGTTTCTTGGGTACTAGTTGAGTATCTTTGGCATTTAGCTGCAGTGATTCTGTATTCAAATGCACAGATTTGCAATTATATTCATTGTAGGAGATAAAATATTGATCCTTCTGCACGTTGGTGTGCCTGCTGGTACTTGATTTTGGGAATATGTTAATGTGAAAGATCTCGATGCAGTCAATTGCAGAGGTAACCATTGGTGACTTCAGTTTCCCAATTTTGTATATCTTTGTGAATAGTCTGTGATTACAAAGGAAGATATCAATTCTTTCCTTTCAGTTGTAACTCTGTATGTTTCTTGAAACAGTTGTCAATATTAAAAAGAGATGGTTAATGCATTCCTTGCTGTGCATTTCAATATCTAGTCACCATTAAATTCCTACTGGTCAAATTTCCCTTTGGTGTATTGGCTAAAACATTTGTTAGACTGACAGATATGGATATAATTTATAGATTTCTAAGTAAGAAAACAGGGAACATGCATAAATATAGATCTCTACAGTAAGAGTCAGGAGTGTGAGCCAATGAATGGATGCACTTGGATGTACTCTGCAGAATTCTGGGGTCTTCTTAAAATTATTTGACGAAGGTTTTTAGCTTTTTAAATAAATATTTCTTGTTAAGTACACAACCAACAGCAGCTTGGGGAAGGAAGGCAAAGTAATAAACAGCACCTGTTTTACTGAACAAGTTTCTGGAATTAAACTCTTGTTAATGTATCAAACAATCAGCTGGAAATTTATCCAACAATAACAACAAAAAAGTGTTCAAAGATGATTAATCTTACAAGTCTGTAGCACTAGCACTGGATCTCAAGGGAAAAACGCTTCATATTGACATTTGACAAAGCTAATTTTAGTAACTGATAATTGATGGATGTTTTTCTAGTCTAATCTGGTTTCTTGATCTCTTGATCTCTTCTCTGTCTCCAAATAAGGTCCATTTATTTAATTTTACCCAGCAGCCCAATTATGCACCATAAACGTATTTCCATTAATTAAAATTTGAAATGTCTAATGCTTTCCGTGTCCTTTTGCTAGAGATATAAATGCAAGAGAATCACAGATAGGCACAGTACCAAAGGGTTCAGAAAAACACCCAGAAATGCAGAGATGAAGTAAGGCACCTGAATTCTCCCACTGACTAGAACTCTCTAGGCAGAACCTTTATACCTGAGAACACCAGTGGTGGTGTAGTGAACAGGACGGGACCAAATCTCAAGAGTTCTGCAGTATAAACCCAGAGAAGGTTTTTTCAAATGAAAGAGGGAAGACTTAGCAGACAGTGAAATTGGGAGAAAAGGGGACAGGCAATGAAACGTAAAATACATGTAGGTGTGGCACTTAGTTACATGGTTTAGTGGTGGCCTTGTTTATGGTTTGAATTAATGATTTCAGAAGTCTTTTCCAACCTAAATCGTTCCAGATCCTCCTTACTGGTACCTGCCCCAACCCTTGGCAGTGAGAGCCTTTAGGAGCTCTACAGACACAAGTAGATTTCAGGTTTTCCTGTTCTCAGTGGGGCAGTTTTCTGGACAGGACCATTCTGGGATGTGGAACAAAGGGGAATCACTCCTGCCCTACCCCACAGCTTCCTTGGATCCTGCTTGGTTCTGTTGCACAACCAAACCACAAGTTTTGCATTTCAGCCTCCCAAGTGGGAGATGTACATCGTGTCCCGCTCTTTCTGTGAAGTTATCAAAAGGCTTTATGCAGGAGCTCACTTGACTCTATGAAAGCAGAGAGAGTTTCTTTAATCAGAGTTAAGTACCCCTTTTTTTCTGCTGGTTTGAAGTGGGAGCTCTTTGGAAGATGATTTTTGCTGTGTCATTATCATTGCTTAAGTAGGGGCACAGTCATTAGTAATAGAAAGTAAACACTATTAAAGGGGGGGGGCACCACTGTAAGCAGGCCAACCTTCAAGCAGCAATTTTAATGAAAAAATTGTAAATAATAATGGACTAAAAATCTGAACCCTTACAAATAACAGAAAATATTTGCAATGATGGATAGGAGAAGGAATTTTAATGTGTGAGAGAGCCATTCTGCTAACATCAAGCTAGGGCTGGTTGATGTTTTTCCATTGACAGAGAAATTAAATGAACAAAATTTGTTTACTGCAGGGAGTGCTCAATTTTCTAGTTTCCTTTGAAATGACCTTTTCCCCCTATATGCTATGCCTGTTTAAATGACATTTTGAATGAAACCTTATGATATGACTCAAGGATTGCTTCACACTTCTGATAACGTGTGTTAATAAATTGCCCCTGCAGTACTGATGAGGTAAAAAACCCAAAAACATGTCGGGGGTTGCAATGCAGGGGTCTCTCAAAAATCTGTTTTTCTTGTGTCTGTGCAAGCTCCTGGCCCCACACAGGTAAAATAACATCACCTGAATACCTGTGTCCCAGCCACGGGCCTGAGCATTTTAGCCAACATTTAAAGGTAGTCAATTTTTTAATTGAAAAACCATTGGAAACATTGGAAATAACAGTCTGGTTATATCCAGAAGTTATTTTAAAAAATCCTAGAACTAATTTCAATTTTCTGAATCTAATTTAGGACCTAAGCATTTTTTTTTGCTTTTCTTCTTTGTTTTTTCCCTTCTCCTTTCTCTGTATTTCCCCCTCTTTCTGTTATTTGCTTCGTGGGGAAAAAAAAACTTCTAAAAAAGAGTTCTTTACAATTCTTTTACCAAGGATTTCCAGTAAGGAAAGAATTTACAAAACCTAAATAAGTGGGGAAAAATGACATCCATAATCTGAAGATTCCAGGCAACCAAAATATTGCTGTTTCAGCTTTAAGCAGAATGACACTTGAGATGGTGTTGAAATCTTTTAGAGAAAGCAGTAGGTTTTGAATTTTTCAGTTCCAACCCAGAAGAAACTAACTTTTGGGAATATTAATTTCAATTTGAAACAATTTTTTAGACTAAAATATTGGAATTTTATTGAGATGCCAGCATAGAATTACTTTTTTAATGGACACTGGAAATAAAAAAAAAAGTAGTAACTGAAAATGTTGACTTATTTTTCTGAGTGCAACAGCTTCTTCTAATTTTTATAATGGTGTTTATTTTTAATTTCAGGATACTTTTCTGAATCTATCATTTTACTGTTAAAAAGACGTTGAGAAAATTAATAAAGACATTTTACAGAAACTGAATAATATATACATAAAGGAATTAATTTTGTTTTGGAAAGTATACAAAAAGTTAACCTCTTGAATGATAAAGGACATCTTATAAGGGTCAGCATTTGAGGTGGTTTGGTTGCTAGGAAACCCTCACTAAAGGTGTTCAAGGTGGCAAATGTTTTATTTCAAATAAAACCATTAATTAGTGTGCAGGTACTATAAAATACATCAGGTACCTGTTGATGTAAGAGTATATATGGAAAAGACCAGGATTAAATTAAAATTTTTTTGGTGGAAATAGCTTCAGTAGGTACAGGGAGTTCTTTTCATTGGTTAAAATGTATCTATAAATGCAAAAAAAAAAAATTAATAAGGAGTCTAACCCTGATGAAAAATTCATTTTGCTTGTTGTTACATTCATTAATTGTATTGCATAAAGAACACAAAATAAAAGACTTCAGTTCATAAAAACCACAGCTGCTGACTTTGCCATGAATGTGAAGACTAGAACTGTTCAAAATGACTTTAGAAATAAAAGAAAACATATTAATCAAAAAAAGAAATAAAGGATGAATTCTCATGTAGGGTGACTGCACAGTGAAAGAAATTTGGGCAGATACAATAAAAACTGAGCAGGGTTACAAAACTAATCCAGGGCTTGGACTTCCTTATGGGTTGGGGATGCAACCCCACGCTAAGATCACAATTTCTCCTTTGTCAAGATACAAAACCTCACCAAAATCCTCAGTGCAGCCTCGTTCCTCAGTTGTTTACGCCACCAGCACTTGCAGAAGGTAATTAGGATGTCACCAAGCGCTGGGGAGGGATCGTCATCCCGGGAATGGCACCCCGGGGTGATGGGGATCTCACGGAGCCACCGCTGCTCAGCCAGGGGGCTGGGAGAAAGTGACACCTGAAGTACATCTCGTGTTCCAGTTGAGAGAGAAGGCAGAACAGGGAGGAGGGGAATCCAAGTGCACATCTTTCAAACCTGACGCTGATGAGTGATTGAAATCCCTACTCCTCCTTCAAAAATTAAATGCTTATGGTGAATTTTTAAAAGTGCTTCCTGCCAAATCAGAGTAGGGTCTGTGGCTTCTTGCAGCCTTCATAAATGACATTCAAGCTTTACTCAATTATAATATTTCCATGTCTATTTACTAGATATAATGTAGCATGTTCATTGTTAAATTCAGAAAAAATGTGATTTATAAATGTTTTCTGGGGCAGAATTGCTTAATATTTAATCCTTACTGCTGACAACACCCTTTCCAGGGTATGAAATATACCGTTTGCAAATCTCAACACAAATCTAGCAAAAACTAGTAAAAAAACCCAAACTCAAATATACACAGTTTAAGGCATTCCAATTTAATAAAAATACTTTTCAAAAGATTCCCCTGTTTTCTTCAAAATTCTAAAGACTACAGGCTTTATTAAAATCTTCTTAAGGCTTTTAAAAATCTGCATAGAATTTAATCGTGCAAATGAATGGAAGTTTGCAATATTTGTATCACAAAGATTTCTGTCAAAAACTCGCAGTTGGAAATAACATGCTGTTTGTCGTGTAATTGTTACTATTCACTAAAGCAGAAAAAGCAAGTGCAGAAAGCTAAAGAACTGACAGCCTAGTCATTTAAAACTACAGGTTGTCTCCTGGATGACAATAGTTTTCCAAGTAGAGCCTAACCCATGCCGAGAAGTTGCTTGCTGGAAGTATATATGTAGGATAATATTTTAACACTTTAGTTGAAGAGAGATTTTTTTCCTTAAAAAACATGGAAATGGAACTCAGAAAATGTGGAGAATGCATGAATGGCATATTATCGTCTTTGTCTTTTACTTCACAATGTTTGTTTATGCTCAAGTTCTAAATTCTACATTAATTAGTTTGATTATGGAAGTTGATTTAAACCTGAGCTGTGAAGCAGCACAGAGAAATTTAAGAGTGATCATTTTTCTGTACTGGAAAACCTCTGTAACTTAATTTTTCTGGGCAATAATCTTCCACCTATAAAATGAAGATAATAATTCCTGCTTGTCTGTTAGGCAAAATTTGAATTGGGGAAAAAAAATATTATTTTTATAAGATTGTGGAAATGGGTAAATGGCAGATGATGTGACTGATTTTTAAACATAGGTAAGAAGAAATACCTGCATATTTTCATTAAAATACTGAGCATATGGCCTTTATTTTTTTTCATTTGATAATATTGAAATAACAATACTCTGTAAAATCAGATACTTTGGCTGGCAGTATTATGACTTATGGGTTTTTATTAGCATAAGCATACCCTCAAACTGAACTTGCAGGCAAGTGTTCTTGTCTGATTCACAGTGATTCTATTAAAATTGTTAAGGATTAGATCTAGTTGATCAGCAGTGACTGAGTGGAATTAACATTTTTTATTGTAATTGGTTAATTAATGGTTGGAGCTGGGATCTCCACAAAGACAGGCAGATCCCCCTATTGAAACCCAAACAAAGAAAGGACCCGCAAGGGTGACTTTGTGTAGCTCAAAGAGAGTTTGAAGAGGTTTAACAAAACCTCAAACAATAGACCAGACCTTTGGAAAATACTATTCCTAGCATTGCAATGAAATAAAAAAAACCAAAACCAACAAACCACCTTCTTTGAATAGATGGGTTTTCTTTGCTTTGTGCTAACAAAGCACATTGCATTAACAAATCTCCGGAGACGCTGTAGTAACTCCAGCTCGATTTGAAGGTAAGAAATAAGGCACATTAGATTTCAAGAGGATTTGCAAAGCCCTCAGCAGTTTTGTCCCAACTGCTGCTACTATTTATTTTCTGTATTTGCTCTTCCTGGTTCATCCCATCTAGCTTTAGGCACTCAAATTAAACTCCTGGTCATGAGGCAGGTTTGTGTCTCAGGTGCATTAAATTGTCCTCTGAAGTTGCTGATCTTTTTCTGTTGACCAGAGAGAAAGCTGGAGCTCCTACCTCAGGTATGTCATTTTAAGTGACAGATCCAATCTTTAGTGGTTTGCTCGTTATACAGGTTGTAGGTTCTTGGAGAACCTCTGTTTTATTCATGCATCACCTGTCTATATTTTTCATTAAGTGCTGCAGTAAATGTAGTTCTTGCTTCAAGTTCTGTTGGTGTTACCTGTATTAATTTCAGTATTTTACATGTTTTTGAATTTGGACCACTGAAATTAATAGGTATTTTGGCACTGACTTCAAGGGCAGCAGGGTAAAGTCCTGTCCATCCTTTGAACTTTCAAGCCCTTTAAAATTCAACAAATAATTAACAGCATAAGAATAATGAAGGATAATTTTTTCTGACCATGAACAAGAGATTTTTAATAAAGCTGGATTCCTGTCTGCATTTATATAAACATTGTCGTACCAGACACAGGCAATTTAGTGGGTACATGAGCAATTATGGACTTGGGTCTGCTTGGGATGATCTTGTCTTTCTTGGCCAGGTGTTATTCACAGACTTAAACATGGATTTCATCAGTAAATAAATGAACTACATAATACAGCCCTGTGCTGTGTGAATAGTGCAAACAGAATACTGTTTGCCACTTAGTTATGAAATATTTCAAATAGCAAAGGCTGTTTTTAAAAGCTTTTTAAGCCCATACATGTGTATGTCTGTCTGACCAAAGAGTACAAAGATACTGGTTAGCAAATAATTTTTTCTGTATGACATCAGACCTTACAGCAAAGTAAAAAAAATTGACTGACATGTCTTCACTTATTACAAGTACAGAAAAAGTATTTCTATATAATTAATTTTGAAAGTAAGGTTTATATGTGTTACTAAAGACAAGACATTCGTTCCCTGCTTTATTCTATATATTTCTTTGCTTTCAGCTAGTAATCTTTCTTTGAAATACCATGGAAACAAGCAAATATGCCTCATTAAATTTTCCTTGCAGGGAAGAAGAGGGGAAAAAAAACCCAAAAAAACCAGAAAAAGCAGAGAATAACAAGAATAACATAGAAAGGGTGATTAGATTGCTCTTCTTAATTCTTTCAGGCATAGTAGGATAATTTGCTGGGGAAAAGCCACTGCAACAACTTACTTCTTGAATCCCCTCACTTCTAGTTGGACTGCTTTCCAACTGAATTTCTGCCGTATTACTTCACATTTTACAGTCTTGCTCATGACTGCAAGATATGAATCATAGCTGATACTCAACAGTCCCTTACTATAGCTAAAATAATGCTTTTTAAATTATTTTTAAAGGAATTTTTAAATATTCCTTAAAAATAATATTTTAAAATGCAAACTTCGCATAAATTAATATCTAGCTGACATTTTGTGCGCAGACATGTTTAGAGCTACTTCCCTGCCACCAAAAAGAGGGCCAGATTTCCAATGAGACAACACTAAATTCAGTAAAGCTATGCTGATGTACAGCAGTTGAGGACTCAGATGAGGGAAAGTTATTAAACAAGAATTTGCAAGTCTACTCTTTAATAAGGGATTTAAAATTCCTTTGTACTTAGAAGCAATTTTAACTTTCAGCAATATACCTTCGCATGTCATTGAGATCCCAATGAATTGGTTGTGGAAGATCCACACACCACTGTTAGAATCCCCCTCCCAGTTTGCCCAAAACTTGTCCTGTAGCTTTAACTAAGGTGATGTCTGAGGGACATGTCTTGAAGTTAAACTCCACTCTTCAGAATATCCCCACAATCTTAAACTCAGCTTGGTAGTGAAAGGGATATTGATTTAGCTGAGTTAGTATTTTGCACGCTGAAATCTACTTTAACAGAAGAAAGATCAATAAATTACTTTCTCAGATCAGTCTGTGTTTTTATTTAGCTGGCGGGAGGTGTAATTCATTTCCCAGCGTGTTAATTTCCAACAGGGCAAAGGCAAAGGCCCTCAAGACCATTTTACACTGAGCCAACTCAAAGCTACAGGGAGAAATAAAGCCAGCTGCAAACCAGTGTGAGCCTGGAGGCAGACAGAGAACATCCAAACGCAGAGAATGCCTGAACACCGTAAGGACTGTGGGAGCAAGCACAGCCTACTGCCGCTTGAACCCTTCTATCTGGGCTGGGTCCCCATTTAGGACAGTCCTGGAGCACCCAGAACCCAGAGCTGGTTTCACCACTCCTTGGAAAAAAGCTGAGAAGGCCAAAGTTGGTGAATTAGCTGGATGAGGAAGAGCCAGACTTCATCCATGCATGGACTTCCTTGCAATGGTGTCCACCTTCCCACCTCCAGAGAGCTGCCAGTTAAACACCATCCAAAAAGTTCTTCCCACTGAATGCACCAATTTTTATCTATCTGAATCAGATTCATGCAAGCAGCTCTGTGATCCAATTCCTGTATTAATCCCAGGCCATTTTCAGAGGAATGCAGTGTGTGAGGGGTAGGTAACAGATTCAGCAAAAACACACTGATGAACTAAATCTAGAAATTGATTTCCAATGAAAGGCTTAAAAAAAGCTAACAAAAATTCCCTCCAGAGGATCAGAAATGTAACAGCATTAACCCTGTGCCAAGAAAAGTGATAGATTCTAAGCTGATTGTCTATTCAAGCAAAGAAATAAGTCATGTCAAAAAAATAGCCACATTTTGAAAATAATTTGGTAAAGCATCTCAAGCTGTTCAGCCCTGCTGCAGCCACATTGCTAAAGGGTGGTAAAGGCAATAATTGTCTAGGATTTCCTGGCATGTTACTGCCTTTTTGCTGATCCACAAAATCCAAAATTCCATTGTCTCTAGGAGGGAAACAAGTGCCTGTAACAACATTCTCAAGTGACTGTACAGGAGAACACTGTGGGTACACCACAGCCCAACAGGTCATTAAATAATTGGTCCAAAAAATATTGTGTGGGATTTTTTTAACCAGAAAATTATTCAGGTTTTATAATTCTATTCCTATGACTGAAAATTACAGTTCTCTGAGGCAGAGAGAAAACTCATCTATACTTTCAATGAAGATTGCTCTTTCTGAAAGACAAAGGTGTTAGTCTGAAGATTTTAATGGCAAAATGTATTATTCTAGTTATCCAACTTCCTACATGACAAATAACCCTTTGTAACCCGTGCATTTAAGCTTGATGTTTTTGGTCGAACTAGAGAACATCCTAGTGCTGAGGAGAGACGAGTGGAGAGGCCTTCATTCTTGACGGGAAAATTTGAAGCAATGGATATGAAGAGAGGTTGAGAGGGCTTCAGCTGGAAAGAGAAGGTTCAGTGGTGTCTTACCAGTGTATAGAAATACCTGATGTGGGAGTAGGGAAGACAGAGATGGATCTTTCTCAGTGGTGCTCAGTGACAGAACAACAGTTAGAGAGCACAAATTCAAACACAGAAAATTACATGTAAATTTATGAAAATCAGGTTTATTGTATGGGTGGTCAAATACCCAACAGATTGCCCATGTTGCAAGTCCCTGTCCTTGGGGATATTCAAGTCCTGTCTGGATTCAGCCCTGAACAAGCTGCTGCAGAAGACTCTTTGAGCAGTGGTGTCTCCACAGGCCCTTTTCATCTTCAACAGTCTTGTGTTCCTGTACCAAACACTTCTTCCTGTAATCTAATAACCAACAGCAAATAACAGCTAATTACCCTCCAGAATAAAAATCAGCATTTATATCCTATTTAATTTTATCTTCAATTTCTAGCTGTTAGATCTTGGCTCGTGTCTGGCTACTTGATTAAAGAGCCCTCTTCTAGCCGCTCTTTAGGTACTCTCAGATCAAGCCACCTGTTAACCTTCTTTCTGATAAGCCAAAGGGTATTTCCACAAATAAATACTCCATGTTCTTGGTTAAAATGGAAATTGAGCCCTTAATCTAGTCAATTTGCAGAAACAGGTACTTTACTGTCCAAGTGCAATCTGAACAGATTCTGACTGTTGAACTCACATCCCTCATTGTCTCTTACAACTTGTAAAGACTCAAGATAATAAAATGCAAATAAAAATCCCCAAAGCCACAAAACCACCTCTTCCACCTAAAAATGACCCCTACTTCCAAAACCAGCAAGCAATAATGAGTACTATATTAGGTATATTAGAGTCTTTTTAAGATTCTGACATAATGTGCAGATGACCTGGAAAATTGTCAGCACTGAAAAAGGTCAATTTTAGGTGCTAAGTTGCAGAATCCACCTGACCCATCTTTTTATTTTATTTTTTTTTAAATTTTGGTAAAAAATACATTTGCATTGTTACTGCCTATCTAAAATTCGATAAACAGAGAGTAATAATTGAAGATATAACCAGTTTAATGGGTAAAGAAGAATATGCAATTGTAGGCAAATTGATTTGCCATTTTACACTAGAAACATACTGCAGTAAAGCTACTGAAATCAGTGGTGCCATGCAGCTTAAATAGTTGAAAAAATGAGCAATGCATCAAGCCCAGTAGATGACTACAACAAACATCCAGAAACAGGGAGATTCCTTTAGACTGTATACTGAGTTTTTTTATTTCCATCAGATATCTTCTTTTGTTTTGCTGTTTTTGTTTTCTCTCTAGCTCTGGGTGCTAGATAAAAAAAATTGGTTTGAAAATATATTTAATTTTAGCTGTAAACTGTGTTCAATTAGTGTTCATAGCAATGGGCTTTGTGGCAAATCTTGAGTGTGCTGTTGATCAATGTCAGCTATGAGACGGTGCAGGAGCTTGAGTGTCAGAGCTTCTCTCTGAGTTCATCTCCAACTTCCACAGTCTCATTACCCAAAGAGCATCTTAAATTTGGACTGAAATTTGAGGACTCCTGCCATGAACAATAAATACTACTTACCAAGGCAGCATTTAATCACTCTCCTCCATCAAATATTCTATATTGATTCTATTCTACTTTTTATTTCTTCTACTTTTACTTAACCTTCACATAATCTCTGACATAACAAGAGTAACAATGAATAATTCAATGGTTAATCACAACCTTGCTCCCCATGCCAGGATAAGTGGGTTTTTTTTTTTCTCTTTATATTCCAATATGGTAGAAGAGAGTTTTTTTTATGTTTGCTGTTATCTGTTGTTCCTATACCTGTCTACTCCTCTCTGAAAATGAAGTTTATTGTTTTCTTAGTTTCTTTGTGTAAAAATCCCAGTTCAATTAGATTACCTTTTCAGAAAGGATGGAAGATATAAAAGTACAGCTGCTTAAGCAATTAGCAGAGCAGCATGACATGTGCAAGCCTAGAGCTATTGGAAACTCACCTGGCTTCAGATGCCATTATAAACTCAGAGTTTGGTTCGGGTCACTGGGAGGGACAGGGCACGTTAGAGCAAAATCAAACTTGCTGGTGAGCTCCTCTCTATGTCAGGAGCCACTTTTAAGCCCTTCATGCTTAAAATACACCTATTCCAACATTTGGGGTAAAATCCATCTCCAGGCTAAGAAATGTAAATGCAAATATCTACATGTTGCTCTCTAAATGCTGCTAAGGTGGGTCTGTTTGCATCACTTTTGGAGTAGATCAAGCCAATGTGACAGCCTAGAAAATTAAATATTAGGCTGACCTGCCTTTGTGTGTCTAGTTTTAGGCGAGCTGAACTGCACAGTGTATTTAGGAGGTGACAGTTGGAGACTAAACTGAATGACCTTAGGGCATTTTAAATGGCATCAAACCTCCATATTGAGGGAGCTGAACACCCTTTTTTTGTTTGTTTGTTTCCTGGAATCAGTCTTTCCCTGTATGGAACCTTCCCACATACATGGCATTAGCCTTAATCCAATTTTACGTTGCATATCAGCAAGATCAGAATTATTCAATGCTGAGAATCGTGGATAATCTGATACAAATTTTGCTGTAGTAGGTTCCCAAAGCCTCCTCTGGTTAAATAAGCACATTCACATGATTAAGGTTATGATCTTCCCCAGCTACTTTGTTTCCTTTACAGGGGTCTTTAACTTGCCTATCTACTTCCAGGAGGGATAATAAACAATGTCCACAACTGAAAAGATAACAAATCTCATCATAAATCAATAAAGAAACTTTTGGGAGGAAAGACATTCCCCTGTTTTCATTTTACAGGAAGCAGAAAAGGACAGAGAACAATTAATGAGCAGTGACACTTAGGAGACTTCCAGTTAGCCAGAAACTCAACTGAGTCCCTTGAAACCTGTTTTCCTGCCTCAGCCACCAGCCCACGTACTTCCTCAGACCTCTGCTCAGTTTCTCAGCAATAACAACAATTAGAAAAGCACAGAAATCACTTAATTAATCTCCATAGAATTTTTTGTTGTTCTGTAGGATGCGGGAGAGGAGACATGAGAACAGAGCAAGCTGAAGTGAAGGAAGGAAAAACACAGTAACTGAGAGTTTCAGGCAATGGTCTAAGCTCTGGGGAGCAGAGGTTAAGTCACTGCTTGGCATAATTTGCAGTAACTTGAGGTGAAAAACTCTTCAGGCAAAGTGAATATCCATGAATCTGACCTCCTCTGCTTTTGGGATAGACAGACTTGTATTTAGGGATAATCTTCTGCAAAAATGTGGTTCTTATCGCAGTGCAGAGGAAAAAGAAAAAAAAAAAAAAAAAAAAAAAAAAAAAGAGAAGGGGGGATTAAAAAAATTTATTAAAAAAAAAAGAGGTGACAGGGGACTTTAAATAGTTTCTATAACATAAAATTGGTGTCTTCCATTCTCATCATCAGTGCTGAGCTCTGCTTCTGGAGAAAGGATGAGTTTGCAGCAGCTCCCACATGTACTTGTTCTGAAGCTGTACTAGGTCATCTGCTGCTCTCAGTTGCAGATATATTTTGCAGTGGCAGCCAAATAAAGGTCATTTGTCAGAGCACAGTGAGAGTGGGTGATTACTGGGCCTTGATTACTACTGTAATACAAATAAAGAATATTAATAAGCTAAATTACATTCTGAGTCCTTTTACTGTAGCTTTGCAAGAAGAAAAAAAAAGCCTACTAGATTGTGAAGGCATTTCACTAATGGTTAATGAATATTTATTACTTTTGAAGAAGAAGAAAACTATGTCAGGGTGCTGCATAGCCCTCTGTATAAATGGTTTATCCTTGCATTTTTCTCCCCATCAACTGCTTTCATCAAGGTCTGAAGGAAATATTTCTTCATTTCAGGCTGCACAGATAATACACATTCTGTTTGGAAAGTCCTGGGAGAAAGCACCGCATTTCCAAACCCTGTGAAAAATCCCAAAGGTTCCACTCTGTATTTGGACCATTACAGACTGACGGCACTGGAAGGGAAAGTGACATTCCCAGTGATTCATTAGATCTAGGGGTAGGTAGGGGCTGTGCTGGTTTTGGCTGATGCAGAGTTAATTTTCTTCACAGCAGCCAGTCCCAGGCCGTGGTTTGGATTTGTGCTGAAATGGTGTTGATAATACATTGGTGTTTTCGTTATTGCTGGGCAGAGCTTACACAGAGTCCAGGCCTTTCCTGCTCCTCACCCCATTCCACCAGCGAGGGGCTTGGGGGTACATTAGGAGTTGGGAGGGGACACAGCTGGACCAGCTGACCCCAACAGATCCCAGGGATGTCCCAGACCATATGGGGTCCTGTGCAGTTCATAAATCTTGGGAGAAAAGAAAGAAAGGGGAGGGGAGGAAGAGAGGCAGGGGGGCATTTGGATAGATGGCACTTGCCTTCCCAAGTCACTGTTACATTTGATGGAGACCCATTTTCCTGGTGATGGCTGAACACACATTTCCCTGGAAAGTGGGCAATGAATTTCTTGGGTTTTTTTGCTTATGCACAGGTTTTGCTTTACCTATTCAATTATCTATACCTCAAACCATGCGTTTTCTCACTTTTACCCTTGAAATCCTCTCCCCCACCTTGGTGTCGATGGATTTGAGTGAGCAGCTTTGTGGGGCTGATCTGGCAGGGGTTAAACCACAACAGAGCGAAAAGGTCCTTTGCCATGGGCACCTTCAGGAATAATCCAAAAAGTTATCAAAAGAGCACATTCTCCAGAACTCTCTCTTATAAATATTTTAGCAGAACAGGAAGAGTTGGTGACCCTTGATGCATTTTCATGGAACTAATAAACTGTCAAAGGGCTTTTTTCCCCCCCTTCAATTCCAGAATACACCCACATGAATTTTTTTTAAGAGGAACAGGACTTATGCAAAAATTAGAAGTTTCTGCAGTTTAGAAACTTTTCTAGTGTCCCACTTATATCTGTGACCTTCTCAGTTTTTGTGAACACTGTAAGAAACTCACTCGTTTTTAATTAAAAGTTTTTATCACACTGTATCAACTTCAATTATCCTCTACTTCTGGCCTTCATCCTTCCTTCCCAAAACCACCAAACAAATGCTCTCTTCCCACGACAGCTGGATATTGAGGGCATTTGTTGAGAGTATGTCTAAAGCCTCTCTGTAGTCCATAGAACTATAGGACATGTTTAACTGCTGTACTAAATTGCATTGTATGGATCTGATCCAAAGCCTATTGATGTCAAAGGAAGAAAAGCTCCCATTGACTTCAGCTAGATTTCGATTTTGATTGGGCTTTTTTTTAAGGGAAAATGATTATGCACTTTTACTTTTAAACATTTATGATGAAAAGCGTCAGCAAATAAAAATTTATGAATAGGCTCCCACAAAACAAAAGTGTCAGGAGCTGAAATACTGGGGCAGATGGGCTTTCAAGATCTGTCACTCCACCAGCATTGTACAGTTTAAAGGCACTGCATGTACTCGGTCTTCTGAGAGGGTGTGTGGACAAGAAACCGTTCTCATTCATTACTTCTTTTGCACGAGAGATTTGATCTTGGAGCCAGATGATGACTGGGGACTTTTGCACAATGTTTTGTGTTCATCATTCATTGCATTTATATAATCCTGGTAAACTTTCTGAAAGAAGATTTTATGCCTTTTATGTACCGTTCATTTCTGTTTGAAACCAAGAAATTCCTAGTTAAGATTCCACCACATTTGGAGTTTAAAATAACATATATGCTAATAATGTTTCTTCCTCATATACAGCTTTAGGTTTTTTATATAATTAAATGAATTTAAAATAGTTTTAAGATAGAAATCCTCATTTCTATGAATGCATTAATGGCATATAACCATGTAATGGCATGAAGCTCCGTCAGAAGAGAGGCAGATTAGATATTAAGAAAAGGTTCTTCACCCAGAGTGTGGTTTGGCACTGGAACAGGCTCCCCGGGCAGGTGGTCACTCCACAGAGTTTAAGAAGCATTTGGACAACACTCTCAAGTACATGGTGTGACTCTTGGGGTTGTCCTGTGCAGGGCCAGGAGCTGGATTCCAATCATCATTGTGGGTCCCTTCCAACTCAGGATATTCTGTAAGAATTTGTTAAAGTGATGATGTTCATAGCCACAACTATTGCAGACGAAGTTGAAAGAAATGAATAATGCTTGAAAACAGTATTTAAGTCTTTTAAGTAATTTTACATAGCTAAAAATTGGAAAACCATGTTGATCAGAGTTAAGGTTTGTATAGAATTTTTGATACTCATCTGCATTTAGTAGTAGAGAGCTTATGAACTACGATAATATCCTCATCTGCTCATCATTTTAATGGTAATTTTTTTCAAATATATTTAATTCAAATTTTTTGGTATTTTCCCCTCATTGTCTGTGCCATGTTATTTAACTTATCATTCTTTAAATTGATCAAAGGAGCTGTTTCTGTCTAAATACACACATATATGGATAGCTTCCCTCTTTATAAGACAAGGTAATTTTTTAAATTCACTACAATACAAAATGTTATTTTCACTACATATTATAAAACACTCCCTGGAATATAACATAATTTGAATTCCCTTTAGCAGTTTCCAACATCCACATCAATCTTGTATCAGAGAGACTATGACAGAATCAATATTGTGATGATAAACTGTAAAAAATTGCTTTTGTCTGGATTCAAAAGAAATCACAAGTGGTCTGATTCAGCATGGGAACATTGGAACCAACTTCTTAAAATGAACAGACTGTTCCAAAGCAAAACTAAGTTCATGTGAGTTTATTTCATTCTTTGTTATTAACCAGTCTTTTTATTCTCTTGCCTTTATGCATTCTCCCTTACTGGATTAAGATAATTATTCCTGTTATTTGGTTTAATTTGGGGCTGGAACTGATACACTGCAGCTAATCTCCAGCATAACACAAAATATCCTAGCAGTATTCCATATGGAAATACTCTGTATGGGCTTTGGAACATGTTCTGACAAATATTGACATCCACGCTGTCTAAAATACAAGTGGGTGGTTCTCCACTCTAAAACTAATAAAAACCACTAGATTTGGAATATGGCATATGACTCTTCCATTACTGATCTACTGGAAAATTGTTACTAACCAAGATTACCTGTTATCCATACAAAAAAGAGAGAAATAAATAGCAGTTTCAGGAACTTCCCCAGCTCCATTGCCTTTCTCTGGACAGGCTCCAGCCCCTCAATGTCTTCCTTGTCATGAGGGGCCCAAAACTGACCCCAGGATATGAGGTACAACACAGAGCTCAGGGTGCTGTGCTCTCACACATCAAATGGTGTCAACGCGGATGGATTTTCCAGGACAGATTAAAGGCAGAATATACATTTTGTGCTTAGATATTTACTTTTTGCTAGTTTGAAAATCTCTAAAATTAAAATCCTTTCGTCCTACCATGGAATCAATCAAAAAATTTGGTTGCACAAGTGAAAATACAATATCCGCAGCTCAATTTAAGGAAAGCCAAAGCTGAGAAATGATATTGCTGAGCACAACTCCCTGTGCTGGTGTCTCCAGATCACTCTCTCAGATGATACTGAAGTGGCTTTGATCCCCAGCTCTGTGCTGAGCTGTAAGGACGAAGGCAATGTGCAGAATTAGGGCTGTTCTAACGATCCAGTCACTTGCATTTGCAGGGGAACCTGGGCCTTTTGAACACTCTGTTGTCCACATGCGCTTAAAAGTGTCAGACAGCAGTATAGATCTAGCCAGACTACACGCTGCTTGACAGCGCAAGCCTGATTTGGGGAAAAAATAAATCCACAGAGCAAACAGATAGGGTAGAATTAATCTCTTTTACTTCTAGCTTTCAAAAAGTGATCTGTCTAGTGTAAACTAGTCCTCTAATTGCCTTCTAAAGTTAATGGAGAGAGAAAACATATTGACATTTCCTATGTGACTCGGGATACATTATGCAATATGAGCTTGTTAAAAATGCTAGTTCAGGTATTTTCTGTTCAAATGACATTAGGTTATCTCCATTCAAACAGAGATGATATGTAGCAAAGCCTTCTGTTTATTCTCTGAATGATTTACAAGACTTGATTTGTGCTGTTACTGTTTTGCTACTAAGTTATTTAAGGTGAATTAATCTTCCCTAATTCAGATGCCTCATACCTACAGCTGAACTAGAAACCCAGACTTCATTTAATATTCGCACACAAATCTGCATTTTTGGGACATGTTTATATGGTTTATTACAAAACATGTTTTAGGATCAAAATAAACTTCCAAAACCTAGTAATTTCTCCTCACTCGTTAGAAATGAGAATAAATATATAGCTCAGGTCAATATAAGTGTCTGAAATCAGGTGAGACTAAACCCTCCCTTTAAGATTGCTCTTTGCAACGGTATAAACATTGTGTTTCGTGAACTGCTGACTTGGCTCATAACTTGTGTGACCAGCAGCTGAAAAGAAGGGAAAATGAAAACGTCACTGAAGTCACTAAAGGATGACAGAAGGAAATTATATTACTTACCTTTTAATAAAGAGTGACATTACGTGCTGACTCTTACCCGCTCTTTTTTAGGAATCAGTGCAGCATAATTTTTTCCTCTCTTCTTTCATATCACAGTTAACCTATGTGCAAATAGGGAATAATCTAAAACTCTACAGAGACCCTGTGGTTATTTCACTGCTTGCATAGTCATGACAGCTTGTGCTCTGGGACTTGTGTATTAGCAAAGTTAAGACAGTCTTTTCTTCCAAGGGTAAATGTGGATGCCAGAAGCATGGAATCTCAGAAGATTCAAAAGAAGTCTGCAATGATGACAAAATGAAGGCACCTTGGACTAATATACTCCAAACCATTAACACTGTTTAGAGACCCGAGGAAATTACTTTATTGTGCTAATCTTAGATGGACCAGTGGAGCTACAAATCTTGGAAAGAATAGAGAAGGCTTGAGAATGGGATTAAAATGTGAACAGGGAGTATTTAACCTACAATTCTGAGTTAAGTTTATTATGAAATGGAAGTGGACATGAGAAAATCCCTCCAGAGGTACAAAAAATATTTTCCCATACTCAAGAAGTTGCTTCAATTAGAATCATAGAATATGGTGAATTGGAAGGGATCCACAAGGATCACTGAAGTCCAGCTCCTGGCCCTGCAGAGGACAGCTCCCAAATTAGATTAGATTAATAGATTAATTGACTGTAGAAGGATCCTAGATAACTAAATGTGATGCCAATCTCCTAGAAGGATATGTCTGACAATTCAGTTACACCCATGTTTTTGATGAAGATATGTGAGAAGGTTTTATCAGTAATTCTTGGAGATCACAGCTGCTAAATAGGCACAACTCAATGGAAATTCATGCTCTGACACTGGGTTATTGATGTTCACAGTCCTACACACAGCCTTAGGTTTACATTCTAGGAGCCACCAGGAAACCAAGTGTGCTAATCCATTTGGGGAATATTCACAATGCAGCTAAACACCTAGAGAGAGCTTTATAACAGGTCAGAATTTGGAACTGAGATTCCTTATTCATGCACATAGTGTAACTGGGGTGATCCATGACAGCTGACAGCGTTTTGTCAGGCAAGGGAATATGTGTTCTGTGCTTCCTTTTAGGTTAAGTGGATCTCATAGATCCCATATCAATCTCCCACTTGTGTTTAGCTGCCTCAGAGAGAGCTGCATACCACAGAGGTTGTCCCTATGGATTTAAATTGCAACACTGGGGAAGAAAGAGTAATGAGCCAATAAAGAGGTAAAAAAGAACATTTCCTGTGGAAACGTACAGCTCCTCCAACAGGGCATGCACACATCTCTGTGCTCAGTAATCTAAAAAGTACAAGCTCAGTTTTATGAAAGAGTTGAGGTGACTTCAATTTGCTTTTGGGTATGAAAGAATGGATTAATTCCACAAGGTTTATATGCTGCGCCAGTTAATGAAATAGTTCTTGCAAACATGGATGGTCAGTAAAGAAAAAGCTTATGAAAAAAAAAATCCTTTCAAATCCAGAGAGCATGAAAAATAAGGACACGTGACAAAAGGAGAAAAACATAAAGTTTATCTGTAAGTGAAATACATGCAGGCGCTACTGCAAAGGAATTTAAATGTGTATATAATGAGCAGCTACACATGCACAAAAGTAGCTGTCACACACTATATAGTATGCATAAAAGCTCCAACTAGTTGCACAGTGTGAGGAATGGCTGCTTCTGGATCAGCGCACAGTCATTTAGTAGTTCTATCAAGCTGACAGCGAGCGTACCGGGCTCGATACACATGACTGCCCAAGAAGAGTGTCTCTGGATGTCAGCCTGGTGTACGTCAATGAAACAAGAGTAGAGCAGAATCAAAACAAGTTAACAAACCAGCAGCGAGCTTGTTTCTGCCGCAACAACAGAACCATAGGCTAACTGAGGCTTTCTTTATAAGACTTGTAAGGCTATGTCAGTGACCTCGGAACCACTGACCCACAGATGCTGGATACAGTTAGGATGAAAGGGTCGGTTTTCGTTCTCTAAATTCTTTTTTTTTTTCTTCTGAATTTCTAGGTGTCTTGCACTCTGTTCTGAGGCGACTGAAATGCTGGGTATTGTTCTCACTCAACCATCACAATAAATCCTCCTTTGTTTGCTTATGTTGGTTAAACACCATTCAAGAGCTGGGCTAACAAGCATTGTTGGGTAGTCACTTCTTATAATTTTAATGGTCCTTTTGAAGGCTTGGATTCATTTTATGGTTGTAATGCTCTGTGTCTATGAGAAGAACAATTGTCTGCAATGGTTGTTTACTATGTATCAGGTACTATCACTGTAACCAGAAATCTTGACTGGACCATTTTCATGGACAGTCTGAAGAGTGAGGATATAATTTAGTTTGATTAGGAGATAAAATTATTTTAGAAAAGGATGAACAGGTCACTTTAGGGAAAATGGGCTATGAGTTTCTTTTTTTGCTAGTTACCACTATGCACATCCTACTACCACAGCAAGGTAGGAATCAAAGCTGGAACCTGGTAGGCCTATTTGGCTGGAAGGAACTTTCCTCCACGAATTGATATTTGGGAATTAAATTTTTCCCATTCCATTTTCTAAATAAACAATTTAATTTTCAGGGTGGAAAACTGTAGTTAATTGTAATTTATTGGATAAAAGGCACCTGAACCAGCTGTAAATGAAAACTGGTTTAATATCAAGTTCAGCATGGACTAGGAGAGCTCTGGACTCCATAGGAATTGCAGCCAGCCCATGATGAGTTCTCCAACTGCAGAACTGGTGTAAACATCAGTTTGGCCACTTTAAAGCTGTATCAAGGATTAAATTGCAGTGCCACAGTGACCTCTAATTCAGCTGATATGTATTTCTAATATTTCCCTCTCCTGAGAATGTAAATTCCCTCTTCTCACTGCCAAAATGCTCCCTGGCCTGCCAGAATCTCATTGCAAAAGTCACAATTGTTCAAATCAAGCCCTGATTTTGAATTTGAATTGCTTAAATGTTTGAAAACTTACGGTGAATAGTCCCCAAGCCCCGAAGTTCTAACAATACAGTCAGCAGAGCATCCTCTTGTATCTGGCTTCAATGAATTTTAGAAGGGGCAAACTAATTTAAAAAAAATGTGCTGTGCATGTATAATTTTAATGTTGAAAGCAGAAAATGCACAGGGCATCTTGATCATATGGGAAACACTTTGTTTTAAGGTCTATTAAAGAGTTTAAGGTTAAAAGGATTCTTATAAGTTCAGACTGAGAGACACAATCACAAATACATCTTCGCATCTGCTCATTTTCACAACTGAATTAAGGAACATTTTCCCCCCAATGAGTTTAATTAACTTTAAGAACAAGCTAAATTAGTTTAAAAGGCAATTAAAATGCAAGCGTATAAATTGTAATTAAAACTGCATGCTGTTTATAGATATTTTTTTCTAAATATTTAAAGAAGATATTTTCCAAATGAAAAAACAGAAGTTCTACAGTCAGTAAATAATTCAGTTCAGAAAAATAACAAAAAGATTTTCTTACACATGTAGATTTTAAAAAATCCAATTTGTTAGAAATTAATATTGCAGAATCTTGTATCAGCGTCCCACTTGAAAATAATGATAATTTGCTTTTCAGATGCGTTTTTTCTTATGGTGAAATGAGATTGATTCATCATTTCATTGGGTTTGGGGATATCAGATTTATTGGGAAATGTTAAGTATTTCTGAATCAGTTTTGCCTGAACTTTCCTTCTGGCAGTGCTGGGTTAATGGTTGGACTCGATGATCTTAGAGACCTTTTATAACCTCTTCTCTGATTCTTGCTACATTTGATGAGGTCAGTGTTTTGTACTGGGCACTGCTCTTTTTCCTTTATATCTTCTTTCCCTCCTTCTATGTTCATTATCTTGAGGGCATCCCCTTATTGGTGTCCTCAAAACTGTATAGTTAAGCCAATCAACTTTTAAGAGGTGTTTTTTTTTCTCTTCAATTCCCTTTGAGCAATGCAGCTGATGTGAATGGAGCACACATTGGCCCTGGCCTCCAAAAGGGGTATCACGGTTCCCTTCCCAGCTCTGCACCTCACACGGTGCAGTCACACATCCTGTGCCCACAGGAAAATCACTTCACCTCTCTGTGTTCATCCTGTCTGCTGGCCAAATGTATTTTGGTGAACTGACAACTGCCTCTCAGTTTGGAGCATTCCTGGGAAAACCAAGGTCTTGACTCAGTCAGCCACGTCAGGTACCGCAGACAGAAATTACTGCAAGTGGCAAAAATACCGGGAGTGAGAATACATCTGACAGAACATGAATAATTGCATGAATATCCATTATAGAAATATGACACTCTGGGGATTTCTAAACATTTTCCTCAGACATCACATAACCTGGGGGGTTGTCTTTGGGTGAGTAATGGTGATCACAGACTGTTGCAGACTGAAACGCTGTGTTATTTGTTCCCTCACAGTGTAACATTGTCAAAAGGAAAATTCCTACTGAATGTGTGCCAGACACGATTCAAACATCATGGGAAAGGGCTCACAGGTTGTTGATCTTCAGCTGTAGAACTAAGAAATAAAACACATGTTTAATAATGACTATATAAAAATCTGAGTTTGACTTTCCATAATTAGTGTGAATTACTGAGGCCTAGGTTTTGTTTTGACCTTTTCTTCATGTTTCAAAATTAAAAATCTGCTTAAGTAATCTCATCTAAACTTTGTGAAACTGACATAGATTTTTGACAACAATAAACTATATTCAGCCAAAACCATTTTCATCTGAGAATAAGGATTTTTATTGAAAATCAGAAATTCAAGTTGCAAGAGTACACTTAAAATATCTATCCCTGTTCCAAATTTTTACAGCTTTAAGTGAGTAAAGTTCTTGAAAGTGTAGGAGTTCTAAAGGATTTGAGACAGTTTAAAAATCTGTCATTTGTTAGCTTTCTAAAAGAAAGATACATGAGTATAAAGAACAAGATAACAGCACAAAAAAGCTTTGTAACTGCCAATGAAACAAACCTGCATATTTCACTAGAGATATAAATGTTACAGTTTTAAATAAAAAATGGATAGAAAATGAATGACTTGTTCTTTCACTCCTCAAATTGGTGGATTTGAAGGGGTTAGTCTTGCTTCTAAATCCAGAGAATCTTTCTTGTTTGTCTTATATGATCAAAAAAAGATAAGAGCATTCAGGTGGAAAGATGTCTACTGTGTAAAATAGGAATAGTTTGATTTTTCAGCACAACCCTTATTCATAGCAGGGATACTTCATAAGAAGCTTATGAATTTCTATTTTAATCCACCAGCCAATTTCCATTTTCAACTGTTTGCAAAGCAACACAAGAATTTCACTCGAGAGCTGGTTCGAAAAACCCCCTGAATACACCAAACTAATTGTGACTGGGTTCTGATTTGAATTGACCTGCAGTTTGTGGCACTCATCTCCAGGAAGAATGTTAAATCTAGTCCATCTTTAATAAAACCAATCACTCAGGACATGCATAAAGACCACCAGGAAGGAAAAGTCCTAATTGCATCAGCTTGCTGACAAGTTGCAGGACACGTAAAGAGAATCAAGCATGTCTCAGTTGCTGTGCCCCAGGGAAAACGCAATGTAGATTCATGAAATAATGAAGCAGTGCCAATAATATAATTTATGCCACCACAAAAGGGGAAAGAGGACTCATGTTTTATGTACTATAGGGACAGAATTATATCCCTGCTTTATATCCAATTTATTTTTGTTACCTGCATATTTGGACAGAAGTATTATTGATGACATGATTGGCATTTTTGAAGCATCAGATATTGTGTATTGTCCAGCATAACTAAACTGATAGCCTGAATCACTTGCATCATTTTTCCTATTAACAATGTAACTTAGAGTATTAATTACTGTAATTAAATTAACAATAACATGTTGCTTTTGTCTATCATTATATCTCAGATATAATGGATATATCAAATATAAATGGCCTTGGGGAGGGCCTTTGGAATATCTGCTAAATCTCATATCAGAAAGTTTGCTACCACTGAAATGTTGTTTCCCTGTGTGGTTTACTGAAATAGGTATTTTTTGTTTTAAAATATAGTTGTGGATTCTAGGGAATAAAATAAAAAGGAAAACCAGTGAGAAGAATTTTTCAGAAAATTAGATTAAGCTTGTATCTGCAATTGAACACAAAAAAGCTGGCTTTTTTTTTTTTTTTTTTTTTTTTTTTTTTTTACAGCTGCAGCTTTATTCTTTTCTTTTTCCCGTTAATTTCTTGTCTCCTGGGGTATTTGTATTAACTTCATCCATTTATTTAAGATCTGTTAGGAAACTAAGGATGGAATAATGGTTCCGTATTTCGAGGAGGGTGAAAATGTCAAATGTTCTAAAGTTGTCTCCTCTAGTTGCTGGAATATCTTTGCTTAGGGGTTGGTTTTTTTATTAGGGACATTTTTTTCACAGTGAGCTTGTAATTGTGAAAATAAAAATGTCCCCTCGACCTTCATCTGACAAAGTGAAAGTTTTGACAAAGAGCTCAGAAAAGTGACATGAGAACACCTCTATAATAGTAAGCATGTATCCATTCATAATTGAGAGAAAACCTTCATTTATTCAGAGCCTTATTTAGAATCTCATTATCTTCTTCTAGCCTTTGATAATAGGGTCATGGGTTTCTAGAATACACTTTGAGTTTTAAAGTAAAATGCAAATTAACAGTGTGCTTTCTCTCACCATTTATGTGAACTTTATTCCTACAAGCACACCACAGCTTCCTAATGACTGCTGCTCAATGCCCATACAAGTTTTCATCCTCTGTGAGTACAGAGAATTGAACCAAAAGACCTAAAGAAATGTCATTTAGTGGAAACAATCCCATTGATTCTCACCAACTTCAGGAGTGTGATCTTAAATCATCACATTTATGTACGGAATTTGCTGAGTACACACTGGAAAGAGACTCCTGGTAATAGAAGACAAATTGGCTCACTATTGTGGTGCTTTTTGTGGAATTAAAACCTTAGAGTGCCAATTATGTGTAAGAAGTGCTTCTTCCCTCGCGAAGCTTTAATTTGTCAAGTTAAATGGTTTTTCAAAAATGAAAATAAATTTGCTTTTCATAGGGAAGCTTTGAACTCAGTGAGACCTAAAGAAGAGCTTATGTGCCCAGAAACCTGTCTGTTTTTTTCCAGCTGTGTCAGTTGGGGTGATAAGAAATATTATCTCTCAAGACTTATTTGAAGAGCAACCACAATGTCATATAGTGGGAAACTAGGAATCTCCATCTATTCAGTCCTTTGAAGAGTAGATTATTTGCACTCTTCATGCACAGAGAGAAGATATTTTTTACAGTAAATAACTCAATAATCTAGCATGTCAGGATCCAGTAGCTGGGAGCTGAAACTAGACAGATTCAGATTGGAAATAAGACATCCATTTTTAACAGTTAGGAAAAATTGCATCAGCTTCCAGAGTGAGATAGGTGTTTAAGATAGGAGGGATGAATCATGCTCTCGTGATGTGTCTCTCTCCTTTGGTTGTTGAGAGACCCCAGATAACCAGGGCAGATGTCTAACTTTCAGATGGATAAAACTAGGTGAGATAAATCTGGCTTTCTTAAATTGAGATCATATTCTGTGTGTTTCCTTATTGTGTAACAGCCACAGCAAACAACAGTTTAGCTGTAGAAATTTGGAAAATTGCTCTGGAATATTGCAGTGCTTTTAATAACTGAGATAAGTTTAGGAAGAATTAGACATCCCAAAGTATTTGACTACATCTGTATAATGAAATGCATTCAGTTAGAAATGGGGATTACAGTCATGATTTTTAAATCACTCTTCAGCTTACCTCTAGAACAGACTAGATCAGATTTGCTAAATCAAATCATCTGAATGGTTTTTGCATGACTGATTTCTAAAAACATTAAATTGACAGAGAAGGGAGCATGAGTTATGCATTTAATACAGATTTGCTAATGATAATGATGATCACACAATTTTCAGATTATGTACTACAGAGATTGTTCATGATCTCACCATACTGATCGGTTTTTTTCTTTCAAAGTTTCTTTTTTCAAGACATGAAGATGGAGAATGTCACTGAGGCTCAGCAAATATATGAATATGAATTATTTTGTAAGACTGAAGGAAAGTTCTCTCAGGGTTTGGATGACTTCTGGCAGGGGATTTTGGGTGAGACCTAAGAAGTTCCCTGTTTGGTTTCTAAAACAGGAGGAAAATGCATACACTTATATTTGCTTTATGATTGTTCTCTACATAAGGAACCTAAACCACAAAGGTTCAAAACCATTTTAACCTCAGTCTTACATGAAAGTCTTACAGATGAGAAGGTTCTTGGTTAAAACACAGAGATTGTTTAATTATCAAGGGGTACAATTCAGTTCCCTCACTTCCAGAAGAGGTTTCTTAACCATGTTAAAAAATCAGTCTCCACTCTATGGGCTGACTTCATGACTCTTGTTTCTTTGGTCAGCTCTATCCCAAATTTACGGCCTTGTGGTTGGAAAAGTGCCTTAGGAAATCTAAAACGTGTGTAGGAGATTTTCTAAGTTTAAGAGAACTGAAACTCCCAATTTTGGCATGTAAAAAACCAGGCTGCATATATTTAATGCCACTGAGAAAAATCTCTCCCTTTCTATTGTGCCAGGTACCTAAACTCCAGAAAGAAATGGGAAGTCGGGTAAATATGCTATTAAGTGATTGCAAACAGCCTTTTCTCTGGGCTTATCTGGCTCCTTATAGACAGCAAATTTTCTGTATTTATTGTATCAGCACATCTTGGATGATTGCACAAACTACAATTTTATTCACACATAAATACGACTATATATGAAACATCCATATATTTATTTATTTATTCATTTAACTACATGACTTTTGATAATCTTTACTTTGGCATCACCTTTTGTGTCTGGTTCCCTGCTACTACAAGCTGCAAACCCAAGGCAGACTGTGAACCTTCCCTTGTCTCCATTCTGCAGTCATGGAATAAAAGTGTCAATCTGGTCATTTGGGGCTAGGCATTATTCTAACAGGAACTGTCTCACAAATTGTTTAGAAAATATGTCTCTAAGGTGGTTCTGGTTGCAGTTGTCTATAATGTAATTATAGAGGAGATTGTTCTAAAATTATTATCAATTTGCATTCTCTAAACCTAGACGCTTGAACATATCCTGCTTTTCAGGTCATGGGACTTCACGGCCATCTAAAAAGTAAACACCTAAAATCAACAGTCCGCTTTTAATATTTAGGCTTGTGTTACCAAGGAAAAAACCCTTATGAACAATAATGTGTTCTAAAATAAAACTTCAAAGCCTGCTTGAAGATAAGATGCTAAGAATAAGATACTGAGATACTCAGAATGCTTCATCTTTCTGCCACTTAATTGATGCAGCCAAAGCCACAGCAGTCAGCTGATGCAAGATTTGGAATAGTTTATTTCTCTATGATTTTGCAAGCAGCCCTTACATTGACGTTGAAGCTCTGATTGTTAAAGCTTTGCAAGATGTGGAAGGATCCTTGTAGGGGACTTCTACTGTCCCTGTGTTGAGAACCTGGGATGGATATGGAGATTCTTCCACAGTCAGTCACTTGCAGAAATGATAAGTCCCTTCTTCTTGAAGTAATTATTGGGATAGGAGTGGTTACAGCTTCCCTCTGATGAAAATGCTCTTTGGAACATCTTTTATGTATTTAAAGTACTAATGTTTAAGAAAACAGTATCCCCAGAGTGTCACATGGGAAAAAAAAAAGCATTTTTTTCCTAACAAAATAAAAATTTTATGGAAGTGTATTAAAATTGACTTTCAATGGGCTGAACAAGGTACAAATCACAGAGAGCATCAGGATGTAATTACACACTTATAGAGAAGTCTACCATGAAAAGGAGAGGTTTTGTTGTAGCTTTTTCCCCCCTGAAAAATGAAAATGACAAGCTCAAATTATGAAGTCTACTGTGCACAATCAAGTGTGAGGAAGTATCAGCTTACGAATCATTAACAGCCCCAGTTTCATGAACACAGCATTATCAGCTCTGTGAGTCTGAACAAAGCAATTGTCAGCTGCCACCCTCTCTCAACTAGACAATTAAAAATTTCATGTAGTGCAGAGTGAAAGAGTGAGATCAAACTCAGCAATGCTCTTGCCCAGCAGATGCAGGAAGATCTGTCACCCTGCCCAAATGCAGCCTCTTCCAGGGGACGTGAAAGATCAGTATTAACATTCAGGGGAGGTTCTGGGTAGAGACCTGGGCATGGCCGTGAGGACAGCTGGGTGCTCTCCACAGGCTTGAGGAAGGTTATTCTGGGCAAACCCTGCCCTGTTGGTGAGGTGAGGGTGAAAGGAGTGGAGCAGAGGCAACATCTGCCTTGAACTCATGCCAGCTTGGAGAACATGGAAATGCTTTGAGGCAGATGGGACTCGTTTTACTGCTGTTTAGAGAAAAGTAACCAGTTTGTTGGGAAAATATTAATTGGTAGCCTTGTTACCTGTGCAGCTCAGCAGAGAAGAGGAGCCCTGCAGCTGGTGATCCACTTTCTTCCATGGGCTTGTTGTGTGTGTAAATGCATTTGCAGTTGCACTGCTATTCTATTTCCTTGTGTGGATTGTCTTTCAGCTTTCCTGCTAGGGAAAAAAAGGCTCTCTTGCTGCTTAATATCCTAAAATATCAAAGCACAGCACCAAAGAGGATCTAGGCCTTACCTTGCTGTGTTCAAGTTTACCCATCTGTGAAATTAGTATAATAGCATTGTTCTGTCTCACAGGGATATTGTGCGTCCGCTTGTTTCTAAAGTGATGCTCCAGGCATGTTTTGAAACACTTTCAGTTTCCAAAGTGCTTTGTTGGTCTTGGACAATAAGAAGAATGAGTTAAGTTTGAGTGGCAAAGACAATAGATTTCTGCACTGGGCTGTGTGTCAAGGGCTGAGTGGGACCTGGGAAAGCTTTTGGCTGCTGCCAGGGACCACAGACACAGAATCAAAGAATGCTTTGGATTGAGAGACCTTAGAGGTCATCTCATTCCACTCCTGCCAGGGACATGTTCCACTATCCCAGGCTGCTCCAAGCCCAATCCAACCTGGCCTTGAACACTTCCAGAGACTGGGCAGCCACAGCTTCTCTGGACAGAAACTGTTGCAGTGCTTCATCACCCTCGCCACAAAGAATTTCTTGCTAATATCTAATCTAACCCTGCCCTATGACATTTTAAAGCCATTTCAGCCCCACTGCTGTTCCCATCTCACATTTTGTGCAGCAACGTGAGCCTTTGCAGGGGAAGTCACAGGGGTTTGCAGACCTTCCCTTCTCTTGTGCAAAAACACTTCGAAGACCCTTAGGAAACAAGACCATTAAGCTGAATGCTGAATGGAGAATTACAAGTATTTTGGCAGCCATCACTGCAGGAGGGTGTATTAAAAAACCACCTGCATTTGAGAGACCCCAAGATCAACACAAAGAACATTTTTTTTTCAATTGAATAACTAGGTTGGAACCTACCTGTCACACAGTGAGTTCACTCTATGAGCCAGCCTCATTTCCTTATAAGTGTTTTTTGTTACTAACATTCAATTACACTGGAAGTTACTTAGAGCAGAATAGATGTTTATGCCTGTGAAAGTTTAGTGCAGCGAGACGTTTGTTCTGAAGCTACTGGAAGATGAATAGTGGTGCTAATAACAATAACATATTTAAATCAGAAAGTACATTTGTTCATTTGTATTCTTAGATCTCTGATCATTGCTTCTCAAGAGCTTCTTGCTCTGTATTTTTACTTAATGGAACTGCATTCCTCAGACAAACTGCTCTGAAGGCTGTTTACTTAATCAGTGAGTTGCCTGACTGAGTCAGAGCAGAGAGAGAAAAGCAGAGAGAGAAAACACCAGCCAGCTGAAAAGCCAGGAGAAAGCAGCAGAGAAAGATGGTTTTGTAACCCATATCTCCCTTCGGGCTATTCATGCAAAATTGTTTATTTCACTTCTGCAAAACTGGGTCTCTCTTTTTTGGAATGACATTTCTGCTGATTTCAAGGTATTTATAGCATGCAGACATTCTGTTTGATTCACTCCGTATTCCTTATTGACACAATAATGCTGATCTCCCCGGTATTCCGTGTAAGAACAACCTGTGGGTTTCTCTTTGAACATTGGGGAGCTGAGTACCAATAACCTCAGCCTTTGACAACTGATGAGTCTCTGCCTTTCTTGAAGGTCTAGTGTAAAAAAAAAAAAATCAGATTTTCAGAACTACAGCGCTAATTTGATTTGTATTCCGTAGTGCTTTAAGTGTTGTTTTGCATTTTCATACCTTTTTCGTGGATGGCAAGAAGCAGAAGCTAATCTTTTACTAAATAAAAATTGATTCTTGCATAACAGGATTCCTGGAGCTAGGCGTGTTGGAATAAAAAGAAAAGCAAATTTTGAGCCTCATGAACAACAGTAGCATCATATCATTAAATTCATGTCAGCTGAGAGTTTGAAGTAATATTTCAAAGGAACCAAAAGTTTCTAAGAGATCAAGTTCTATTAATGAAAACAATTAGATGTTTATGTATCACTTGTGTCTAGGAGAAAATTAGGGACACAAGTAATTTCCTGGGAGATATGAGCTGTGGGGTTTTTAAAGATTTTAGCTAACAATAATATACTGCTGTAGCCATGTAAGCATCTCTGAAAACCAGACCTTGTGTCATTTTTAAAATGGCAGTGTAATGGTTTTGATGATTTATCCTTCAAACCTTGGATTCTCAGCTTGATCGTGATTTTATATTTAATTCTAGTCAGTTCCAAAGACTGCAAATGAACCCTCACCCTGGAGGGTCAGTCCCACCAGTTAGTACTCACTGAGTACCCAGAATTTAATTGGTTAAAGCAATTTTTGGAGTGACTTGCATTGGTTTTCCAAGCATAATTTTCCCTATATACTTTTGTTTGGTTTTTTTTTTGGTACCAAGCTAAACAAAAAAAATTGGAATTTTAAACTGTGCTTTCATCTTGAGAGTCAGTCTCTTTATGTGGGGTGTCTTATTAAATTAGGGATTAAGATTTAAATGCAATTCACAGCAAATACTGCTTACAGCACAAATCTAACACTGTGTACAGGAAGAAAAAGGAAAACGTGGTATGAGTAGTCAGAGCAATTTTAACTATTCAAATGACTAATAATTGTCCTTTTGTTGCAGGGTCATGTGAATTTTCCATTCTTCACTTTAAGCTTCATTGACTTTACATCTGTTTTGTGTGAATTTTTCCATATTCTTTTTTATCCTCAAAAATCTGAGGACAACCATCTTAGACTGTAGATTAATCATTTAATATATTGCTTTTATTTTACCTGAATTAGTGGTAAAGCCGTATTTGCTGAACTGAAGTGTATTAATCAGATCTCTGAGAACATTTTTTTTTTGCCTGTAGGATCTGCATATTTAAATTTCATTTGCTCTCTGAGAAACCTGTCAAAGTCTTTTATTATATCTTTAACATTCTTTCACTCAAATTAAATATATTCCATTATATCTTCAGTGAAGTAGAAATACTCTGAGACTTGCACAAGTTTTAATTGAACATTTTTAACAGTATATCTAATGCCCAAAAATGGTTTAAGTAACAGATTTTTTCTTTTTTTAGTAGTAAAAATAGCTTCTAGAATGATAAATTCTTGATTGTCCAATAGGATTAATTTAAAAGTTTTCTTCTCATGAGGCATGAAAATAATTTCAAACTTATATCCCAAATTCCTAAACATTTGAACAGAGCAGCAGATGATGAAAATTAAAACTCTGATGTTTAAATGATTTGTTTAAATTAGGTCCTAAATATGCTACTAATGCATTTAAAAATTAGCATCTGGAGAATGCACCGGACTTTTTTTTATTGCTCACATCTTTCAGTTTTTATAACCTGATGCTTGTCTCTCACAGATGATCAGAAATACTAGGGAAAGGGATCAAAAAGAGGGATTTAAAAGAAGCTGAAAACTCCCCTGTTCTTCTCTATCTCATCTCTTTTGTGAAATTCTTTAATTAAAATATTTACCAGCAAAGCTGACAAAATCAATATGAAATTATAAATATTTCATACACTCCACACAGGCTTTCAAAAATGCTCTTTTCCTTAATATTCTGGGAATATTCATTAGGTTTGTGATAAATATTAATTTCCTATGAAATTCTTAATATAAGAAAGATAAAATTATCCAGATAACTGACATATTTCCCATGTAATGAAAACAATAATTTCAAGGTATGTATTTGTTTCAGCACTATATTTGTCATTTGGTACCCAGTGACAGGACCGGAGGCAACTGGTACAAAACCAAAACACAGGATGTTCCCTCTGGAAATTAAGGAAATACTTTTTAACTGAGAGTGTGACCAAGCACTGGCAGAGGTTGCCCAGAGACAACCTCCTACCCTGGAGATATTCAAAAGTCATCTTGACATGGTCCCGGGCCACTGGCTGTAGGTGGCCCTGCTTGAGCAGGGGATTGGAGCACTTGTTTTCCCAAGGTCCCTTCCAAACGGAGCCACTCTGTGAGTCCTTTGGTATGGTATCACATAATAAAACATTCATATTTTATACCTGCCTTCAAAAGTAAAGCAAAATTATCAGAAGAGTCCATTGATCTTAGATCTAATCACTGAATCAGAAAATTGAACAATTACAGAAGGGTTTGGGTTGGAAGGGACTTTAAAATTATCTAGTTCCAAGACAATTGCCATGGGCAGGGATGCCACTCACCAGACCAGATTGCTCCAAGCCCCGTCCAGCCTGGCCTTAAACACTTCCAGGGATGGGGCAGCCACAGCTTCTCTAGGCAACCTGTGCCAGGGCCTCACCACCCTCACAGTAAAGATTTCTAACTAATTTCTCACTGGTATCCAATCTAAGCATACTGTCTTTCAGTTCAAAGTCAAAGCTTTTTGCTTTTTGGAAGCTTTCCCTGTGTCTTTGGTGTTAAAAAGGATAAATAAAAATTTCATTATATGAAGGCTCTATTCTGGCAAATGTTCTATAAGCAGAGTGCCTGACTTTCACAAATGTTTTTCTGTACCCTGCCGAGAATCACACAGATATTTCGTGGCAGAGCCAACACAAACATAGAAAGACCTGTTTCAGAATTCACCAAATGCCTAAATTACACTTTATTCTGGTAATTTTTTAATTCTGCTGCTTAAACTTCGCTTTCTCCTTCAATTAACTCAACATTTTACACTGGGTCGTTTTATTTATGACCTCTGCCTTCACAACTTCTTACCTCCCTGCAAACAACTTCAATATGTTAATCCTTATAGTGAAATAAGACAGTCCCACCCCGAGAACTGGGACACAGGCAGCTGTGGGCTGGAGGCACAATGATGTCTCCTGAGCTGCCAGAATTATGAGCATTTAGGGACCTCTCTGTGGTGCATCGAGAGGTGTGTCCAAGAGACACAGCATCATGTTATCCATCTGCCCGAGGCAGGTAGGAGAAAAAGAAACAGGACTGTTGTAATGTAAATTTTCAGCCCTGCTGGTCTCTAGACCTTTGTCAGCAAAAGTGTCTGGCAGGAAGGAATTCATTGGGATTTCATATTTCCTGAGTGGGATTCATCTCACCTAACTTTAGATGTGAAAGTGTGAGTTATCAAAGCCTGTTAGTCGCTCGGGAATAACAGGCTGAGTTTTTCTTAAAATAAAGAAATAAAAGGCAATTCCAGAAGGCAATTTAGACAAGTGCTTGGGATAGCTGGAATGAATCACACACTGGAAATGCCCATTTCTCTCCATTCACAAAAGGAGGCAGCTGAATGACTGCTCCAGAAGTCTCCATGTGAGCTGGGCACCCTTGGCTCCCTTCAAAGACAATGGAGCAAAATAAGCCCCTTTTAAATGCAATTCATCCAGCCAAATGCACACAGATGATTCACAGTGTACATGTGATTTTCCTCAATGACTATTCAGGAGCCTGGGGAGACTTGCTCAAAGATCTCTGTGCTGCAGTTTTTCATTCACTTAATGAATCCCACCAGGACTCTTGCAATGAATTGGGCCCAGAGTTATCCTACTTTTCTTTTTTTTTTCCCTTCTCTTTTCAATCACAGAGGAAGATTGTGGTTCAGCTAAATATGATACCCAGAGTTCCTGGATCCTAAAGGAGAGTGTCAAAAATTTCTGTGTTGTCTTCACTTTGCTTTACTCTTCCTCAAGTCCTGCTACTGCCTTCTCACAGGATTCCTTCCTTCCTACTCTGTGACTTTAGGGATCAGTCATACCCATTTTCTCCCTAATCCTGACTCTTCTTTCAGCTCCATTGTTCAACTACTCTGTATCTCACTGGTTTACACTCACTCAGATTTTCTGGTCTATTCCACTTTGACCCTGTTGCTGATTTAAGCAAATTCTTATCTGTGTTTCTCTCCTATTTCCTCCTCTCCTCTTGCATCAGTCACCATTAAATCACTACCTATATCTCAGAGCTCATAGTCTAGAAATAATATGTAGATACAGAAGGTTGAGACTACCCCTGTTATACATGGTATGCACCATCCAAATCAGAAGGGTCTTTGTCTTGGACCACAGAACACCCAAATTTTGGCTTCACTTAGGACAGAACAGTAGAACTACTGAAATAAGTCCTAAAATGCATGATATGAATAAAACTAAATAAATTAATAAACCCTAAATATGCTGAACATTGTCTTATTTCCACCAGGAACAAATGATTGTAGTTGCTTTTGCCTCGGATGTAAAATATATGTCTGGAAATATTTAAACTACAACAGTCACCTCTCTTTCCTCTATTATGCACAGAAGAATAATTTGCAGTTCAACATTTTCACTCATAGGTGGCGATAGAAAATTGATATATTATTTACCATGCTTTTGCTTAAAGATGCTCCAGAGAGGCTAGAGAAAGCATAGTGTACTTTTTCAGACATTTAGAGTGATGGATTTTTCTTGTTTTGTGCGCTAGAACATTTGTAGAAGGTCATTTTAAATTGTGTCTGCACATCAAACGTACCTCTGTGTACCTCTCCAGACAAACGTGTACGAAGAAGTCAGCCTTTGTCTCCTTAGATTGCTCTTTTTCTTTCTTTTCCTTCCTTCCTTCCTTCCTTCCTTCCTTCCTTCCTTCCTTCCTTCCTTCCTCCTTTCCTCCCTTCCTCCTTTCCTCCCTTCCTCCCTCCCCTTATTTCTATGCTTTTTATTTCCTTTTTCATTCCAGTTTTCTTTCACCCTTTCTTTAATTTTCTTTATTTTTTTTTATATTATTTTCCTTATTTGTTTCTCCTTTCTGCATACCCACCTGCCAGCTTGCCTATTTCCTTCCCTTCCTCTCTCTCTCTCACCATGAATTCCTCCTTACTTTTCTTCTCCCAGCTTCATTTCCTCCCTCTTTTCCCTATTAGAAAAAAAACAGCAGTTGTTTTAACTGTTTTGTCCCTCTTGAATTCTGAATGCAATTGATCCAAGGGAGCTCTCTGGATCTATGTCCTCTGTGTGTGCACACAGATGCTGGTACCTTTCTCTCTCCCTCATGTATCCAAAGATGTAAATGGTAGCTCCCAGTGACAATACCAATATGTTCACTTTCCTATTCACAGCTGTCAGAATGATGCAATAAAAAACCACCCTGAACTTTATGGTAAATGCCTCAGGGTAAATGTAGCTCACATATGCCATTACAGTATCTCTTTGTTTTGTTCCTTGGAATATAAATGCCTTCATCTTGAAATACCTTCATATTATCTTCAGCTAGGAAAAGAAAAGGTAAAAAATATCCGTTAAAACAAAATACCTAAAGTCTGCATGTTCTACCTAACAGGTGATCACACTGGAAAATATTCGCAGTGCTTAAATTAGAACATTTCACCCAGGCTGGAAACCACACCATAAACTTCCTTATGGTCAGTGCCCTATTTGGTGACAGAACTTTCCCTCTGGAATAGTCACGTAGCCTACTGTGAAAAATCTGCCTATATCACATCAAGGCAATTAAAATTATTTATTTGGATATATGTCTGTCTTCATTACTTCAGAATACTAGTTAGAATGTTAGATGGACACAGATCTCTTGGCACCTAACTAAGAGCTGAGGATAGGGCAATAGTTGTACAAACCTCCTTTTTACAGATGATGGATAGAGATTTTAAGAGAGCGAGTCAGACCTGAGCAGGGCTAATTCAAGTTTCCAGCTGATCCAGCAATTACATATGTCCAAATGAAGCAAAAATACATCAAGATTTATATTTCACAAGCATAAACTTGTAATAGGCAAAGCATCTTTCAGCTATTCCCACTGTTCTACTTCCTACATTAATTTAAAGATTCAATCTTCCTGTTGCTAAACCAGGAAAAATCTGACAGACAAGTTACTTTGGAATCATGTTTCCCACTGTGAGCAACACTGGAAGTTTTTTAATGAAGAGGCCCTAATAGACTCCATCAAAACCTTGAAGAAAATTTTCTTCTTTCACTTGGCACTGAAGACTGAGTTGCTCTTATTAATTTTGTCCTCAAATGTACACAAAACTCTTTTGCGGAAGGTTTTGTTTTGGTTTTGTTTCTTTCTTCCTGTAAAAAATATTGTGTGATTCAATTTTCAGAGCATGATCAAGATGATAAGAAAATATTCCTAGGGTGGACTTTGCTCTCCTGTGTCTCCTGGAAACAAACAATCCCAGACTCCAGTAAGGGAGTTCTCTCAGCCCTTGGTGGCCACCACTTGCTCACTCCAGCTGTTCTTTGCTCCTCAACTAGTTCTGAGACCAATTTTAGGGCAGCTTAGTAATTTTGTGACTGTTTTGATGTGTGCTGCAATCACTTTTTTTTTGCAAGAGCTCATGGGAAGTCTATTTACATGTATCATGGTGTGGAGTATCAACTCCGAGACAAAACAAAACTCTGCTGGAGAAGCAGACAATACACAAATGCCTACCTGCAAAAAAAATGTGCATAAACTCTGCTCTCACTGGAGCTCATCAGCACAGTCCAGCTGCTTCTTGTTTACAGTGAGGGCAACGTTTTCCCTTACTGGAATAAATATGGCCAGTCTTTTGTAACAAACATGAGAGTTCCCAAGAGCTCTTTCAACAAATATTTAGAAAGTTATGGCATAATAAGAGGTAAAGCTAGAACTAAGAAATGGATCTGAGGTGGGGTTTCAGCTCCACTCCTAAGTCCAAGGCTGATATTTTGATTTCTGGTTTTAGTGCATCTCTAGGAAAAGCTGTGCTGTTCTGGTGATCGAGCTGAGACCATAATTAGCAACATTTTTTTTTCTCAACTATCATACTCATCTTTCAAACTTATGAATGTACAGATAATGAAAGTCTTAAGTGAACTCGTTATTCACTTATAAATATTGATGTATTTCTTCAGCAAACAACTTTTATCAGAGGTTTGTCAAAATAAGGAATGGTGAATATTAATACAATATAAATGATCTATAATTTGGGCCATACTACTCTCCAGCTATGACTAGAAAGAAATAAAATCTGAAAAGGGGAAGACAAAGATAGAATGAAATGGATTCAGTATAGAAATTATGAAAATTTTAACACCATTTTCTAATTCCTCCCCCACTTCCAATCCTTTGTTCTTTTTCTTTTATGTCTCCTCAGTTCTCTAGTTTAGAATTAGGAAAAATCTGGATAAAGAAAAGTTCACTTTTCTCAGAGTTTTATAATTTTTCATAAATTCTTAGGAAAAGCAACATTTTTAGCAACAAGTAAAAATAAATTGTCCTCGAAAAATGTAAATTCTTGACTACAAAATATCACTTGGTAAAGAAATTTCAGCTTCCTTTCTCACTCATGGTCTTCCGATCACCGAAAGATCTGAGTGAAACAAGCATGTAACACATATGAAGATCTAAAAATTTTAATTTTCATTCAGACATTGCCTAGTATTGAGGAAGTCATTTGGGGACTTTTCAACTTTTTATTTAGTTCTGAAGAAATCACTTGTTTTTGTTAAAAGTACATATTTTCTTCACAGTCTCCTTCACTGCAGTAATTTTTTAAGATATAGTTTTAAAGGAACAGCACAAATGTCACCTTTCAAGGTGTGCAGAACTTTCAGTGAGGTGAAAGAATTATGTTTGTAAGCTTCTTTCAGGTCTTTTTGTGGCACTATCTTTTCTCGCAGATCTTCAGTCCTTGTTCTGAGATAAAGGAGATGAGACCATTCCTCTGCAGCTGTAATCACAAAGGTCCAGATCACAGTATTGTCATATCTCAAGATTTCGTCCTCAGTACCATAATATTTTTATGTTTTGGTTTGGTTTTTTTGGTTTGTTTTTTTTTGTTTGTTTGTTTTTTTACATAAGCTTCTGGGCCTCAGTTTTAATTTCAAGAAAACTAAGTTTCTTGGCTCTTTGGAATACAATTTCCTCTTGGAAAATATGAGTTATTGGAGTCCCAATAAGGTAAAAGACAAGCTAAAGTGTTCCACACAAGTTATGTTTAAATTATTTTTAATCTTTAGGCAATCTTTCAGTGATCCTGAGCTCCTGACCTTCCTTTAGTTCTGAACAGGTGCTCAAGGAGGTTATGTTATTAATATCAATAAGTCCAACATTTTTCTTCAATAAAAACCCTTTAATAGAATTTTGATAACGTGAATAATCTTCTGTTAAGATAAGAGGAGAAAAATAAAGAACTAGCCCAAAGATCTGTTTAGCTCATGTTCAATTAGAACACGTCTTTCCGAGGAAGGATTTTCTTCCTTCAGTTGTAAAATAGGCCCAGATTTACCACTACGAAAGAGCCCCTTGGGGATTTTCTTAGCTTCATTTTCACCCTGCAATTGCTTTCAGATTTTTACCTTGGCTTTGAAAAGATGTATGTCCAAAAATCTATATGCTTTAAGATGTGGACTGTCACAAAAAAAAA
>VZRS01005667.1:606148-662411 GCA_013398055.1 Ifrita kowaldi | reverse complement strand
AAAAAAAAAAAAAAAAAAAAAAAAAAAGTTGATCTGTGAAAATTATTCATGGAAATGTTTGGATGTTAGGTTAGCTTCCTGGCTGCGTGGGAAACTAGATAACTAAATGATAATGCATTTATACAGAGTTTCTAAAGAATCAGCTCTTAATTAGATGTCAGTGTGTTGATGTTTTTGTGAACTCAAACCCACAGCGGCTTATTTTGGTTTTTAAAATACCTGCCAGGATTCACTGTTTGATGGAATTTGATAGAAGGCAATGGAAAAGCCATGAGAGGGCTTTTTAAGCCAAACATGGGTACCTTTACCCTGCTCAAAGGTCAAACACCTTGATTGTATCCCACTCACACACTGTAAAGTGACCATAACTCATGTAAAAAGAAATCTCAAGCTGTGCCTGCTCCTGAAGACAGATTCCCTGCTTCTGCTTTAGGAATTGGTCAATGATTGAATTTATCATGAAGCATTAGAGGAAGGGCTCCTGTGATGAAAGGCGGAAATTAAGCAACAATCTCAAGGTCTGCATCTTGTCTTTCCCTTGGTAACACATTTATTGAAACACAAAACTCTTCAGGGTGGAGAGTGCACTTTTGAAAATGTGTTGGCCTTTCTAAATTGAGTAAAAGTGTGCAAATTTTAGAAGTGATAAAGCACCTGCAATAAGCACGAAAACCAAAGGAACCCGTGGGTGTTCAGCATTTGTTTTACAATTTCACTTCCATTTAAGTTTCAATGGTGTAAGAGCTATTTGAGGCACCAAGAGGGAGATTTTTCTAATGCACCTTTACTATATGTAGGAACAGAACACCACCACAGAAGTTGGTGGGATCTGTGTTTCTAAATATCTGGCTAGATTACAGTAAAACTTAAAAAAAATCTCTGTCAAAATCAATCCCCCAAAACACCTGTAAGTTTTACTTACAGTTAATCAAAGAAAGGTGATGATTAGCTGCAGAAAATGCAGAGAATGAGGAGGCTGAAAAAGATTATGGCAAAAACACAGAAAAAAGAGAATATTTCTTGTCTTCAGCAAGAAGTCAGTGCACCATTTTGCTAAAGGGGCAGAGACACAAAGGGAGCTTAAAGCATGACCAGCATGAGGAAAAGAGAAACTGGAGACCTTCCTGAAAGGTGTCATAATTAAAGATCAGCAAACGTAAATGATAACTTTATTTCTGGGTTGCAGCAGAGATTTCACCTGATCATGTTCACTGTTGCTCCCAGTCCTGTGTACGTCTAGTTAAAAGACATTAATTTAAATACATTATAGTTGATTTATACCAGATAGGGTCAATCGCAGCTGCTAAAGGATTTTTTTTACAATTTAGCCTACAGCAAAATGTTAGAATTCATGCTCCCAGCATTTCTCCAGTCAGGGATATCTTGGGTTGCTATTATGTCAACGTGATGAAAGTGTTACAGGTTTGTTTTTAATACTACAAAGTTGCCCTAAAAAGACAATGATTTAACTGGAGGGGGTTACATTCATGTTGGCAGTGCAGTGACAAAATGGTTAAGAATCAAGAAATGCAATGTAGAGAGCAAACATTGCATTTTCTTAAAGAAAACAAGTACAAAAATGAAGTTCCAAGCTCTGGAGCCCAGTCAAGCTGGATTAGAGTCAATAGACCTTACTTTCCTAAGCAATGGAATATGGAAGAAAACAGAAATTGTGACAATAGTTTTAAAATTAAAGGTTTGTAGCTGGAGCTAGAAAAGCTGAAAAGTAGTTGAAAAGCTGCTCTAAAGAATGGAGTTGGATATGGAATGGTGTCAAAGACACAGTGGGGAAGACACCACAAGAAACCAATGTATGGTAATGCCAGGTGACTGTAGCTGTGTTCCAGACTGTTAAAATGAGAAGGGAATTAGGCACAGATATTCAGCTGAAATTCAATTTCGTCTGAGTTTACCTTCTTTTCATTAGGGGTCTGCTAGTTATTGCTTTTTCTGTTTACCTCTTTTCAGGAAAACCCACAATGTTTGAGTTGATCTGAACTGAGATACTTTTTTTCCTTGTTAAAAGTCAAACAAATGGTTTGCCTCATCTAGAAACAGAGTGTTTTCCTTTTAAAATGAAGTCCTGAGTCAGAAATACGAGAGTATTTGAGTCTTGTCTTTCACTTGCAAGCACAAGGTATTGGATGCTAATATTCTCTTTTCTTCTTCCCTAACCTGAATCACCCTGTCCATCCAGTTAGGGGCAGGTCCGTCCATGCAGCTGAGCGTGCTGAAATCTCCTCTTCTCAAGTGCTTGTTGCTTTCCTCCACTTGCATGAATGGCATTTCCCATGGGCTACAGAAAAAAACCTGAGACTTCCATCATGCTACTGCTTAGGATGTCCAAGAAGAAGTCAAATCGGTGCCAGACATCTTATACTAATTCATGTTTAATTACTTTGTACAGAGATAATCAATATCAATATTGAAATATCAGCCCCCATGGTCAAAGTGGTCGTTCCAAGAAATCCTATTAATCTTAGGAGGATTTCAGAGTCACTGATCCTCTGGGTCAACGTCTTCCATCAAGATGAGGTGAAACTGCACCCTGCATTGTGCAATTTCCTAAGGAAACTAATTTTGAGATTTAGAAGGGAGCAGAGAATTAGGAAGTAGAAGTGAAAAGGGGAGTCTCAGCCATCTCAGAAGAAAGCAGAAGATCATTTGAGTTGTGAGAAACTTGATTTGAAGGCCAGTATAGTCTTGTGGATCCATAACTTGTGGATCATAAAGTTGCACCAGGAAAGGTTTAAGTTGCACATTAGGAAGAATTTCTTCACTGAAAGGGTGATTAGACATTGGAATGGGCTGCCCAAGGAGGTGGTGGAGTCACCATCCCTGGAAGTGTTTAAGGAAAGCCTGGACGTGGCACTCAGTGCCATGGTCTGGTTGATCAGTCGTAGGCTGGACTCGATGATCTCAGAGGTCTTTTCCAACCTAATTGATTCTGTGTGATAAAACCACTTCTTATTGCCAATCTAATCCTAAAGTACATCAAATGGGATATTCTGAGCAATCTCATATATTGATATAATGAAACATGGAAGTCTTAAATAGCTCTCCTGCAAGTGTCTACCAGTTAAGCTCCTGGTATAATCAAAGAACATGTAGTGAAAATTCAGTGGGTTCTAGAACTTAGTTAGTTCACCTAAATGAAAGTGTCAATTGCCATTTGAGGTTCCTCTGTAGACCCTACTTGATTCTCACCTGCATTTTCAGTATGGCTTATGTCTCCTACAAGGACCATGTCGTGTTCGTCCAAGCTATGTACAGGTTGCAACTCCTCTAGGATGTCTCCATGACTGGAATCAGTGATATTTGTGGTGCTCAGATTGTCAGCTCACCCTGAGGTTGTTATCTAGGACAGCACCCAGTTGCCTAAATACAGTCTTGTGTAATTATAGATTCCGAGAAGTATCTTGCTTGGCCTCTAGCTTCTGCTTCACAGTGATGTCACCTCCCGTAAATCCTATGTTATCGTTGTCAGTCCAGTAGGAATGCCTTAGGCATTTCAAAAGGCCACAGATATTTAAGTTTCAGAAAGTTTAAACAGTCGAATTCTACTCTTCATGGCTGCTAAGTAGATTTCTGGATACAATGTTCGTCAGCTGTACCTGTCAGGAGTTTAAATATTCAGCTCATATATGGATACCTAAATATATGTTATTTAATCTTAAATGGGATCCCACTCCAGGAATCACGCATGGATCACTAAAATTTTACATGCTGGCTACCAGAAAAGAATCCCTCTCATGTCCATTTCCAGCAAAGCTCTTGTTAGAGACATCTTGTTTTCAGTGAAGAAGGAAGAATTTGAAGCATAATGATTAAAACAAAGGTTTATACAGACCATAATTAAATTCTTAGCCACAGAACTGAGTGTATATTGCAGACCAAGAGAAACTTGTAAATGAAGTTTCACTGAATCTCATTCCTGGAGATAGGAAACCAATCTTTGGTTGTAAACTACTTATCAGGACTGCATGTTTGCCACTTCTCTCAGGACAAAACTTCTTGTAAATAACATAGAAATAAATTAAAACATACTCAAAGGAGAAAACGTGCGTTTTCTGTGGAATGTCAAATAGTGGGATTTTGCTCCTCACTCATTTTTGATGGGAAATCCCTTTGCCTTTTTCAATTTCCATTACCTTTAGATTGTTAGAAATGTTCAATTAAACCAACGGACTTGACGCCTCCTGAGCCAGTACCACTGATGTGTAAAATATCCAATGCATGATTCTCAGGTGGATGTTTTCCCTCTTCTTTCAATATACTCAGCAAAAACTAAAGAAAATATTTTTGAATCTTTTGGTGGTTCTATCCAGCCATCCATCAGCGTCAAATGTACCACTACAATTTGAGCTGGTAGAGAAACCAGCCTGTGCCGGTTTGGCTAAAATCTAGCAATATATCCTTTGAGAGAAAACCAGGTTACAACCACCCTTTCCCCCACCAGGTTCGGGAAAAAGGGAAATTTTCCTCGAAGGAAAGTGAAAGAGATAAAAACTATTTATTTAACAAACACACAAGAAAAAAAGATAATAATGCTAAATAATGAAGTCTCTCGCTGTAGAGAGAAACCTGGGAAGATTTCAGAGTCCTTCTGTAGGTGTGGTCTCTCTCCTCCTCGGAGCTGGGTGAGGGCCCACCCCCTCGGGCCTCGGGGAAAATTCTCTCGATGTGTTCTGATGTTATTGAAACAGTCCAGAAGAGAAAAAGGGAAAAAACCAAAGTCCCAGGAAACAAAGTTCAGCTTTCCGTCTCACGCCGGAGAGAGAGGAAAAGAAAAGAAAAAAACTGGCTGAAGAAAGCACGCAGGATGCTCCCCCCGTGCTACCGCAGCCAGAGCACGCAGAGGAGTGTAATCTCCGTGTCCTTGAGACGCTGCTTTGAAAAATTTGCTTGGTCCCTTTTTTTTTCTTCCCTCTCAAACTCAGTTTAAAGACACAGAAAAGGCACAAAATCAATTGTTTGGCATAAAGCCGTGATAGGGGATATACATGATGGAGTCACCCCAAGACACAGCCAAAGTCTACTCTAAAATTGTAAATCAAAGTCATCATTTTGAGGTCTGGTCAGGTCATGGCATTGGAAGCATTTACTAGCTCAGATACCTGTGTCTCCCTCCTTGTTATAGAACTAAGGGCAAACAACTATACTCTTCATTCAAAAATTTTAAACTTGAGACAATAGCACATGAAAGATCAAGGCCAGCAACTTTACATTGATTTTTTTGGCCTAAAGACTATTGTAACATTTGATCTAAAATTAGATCCTGGTCACTCAAAGAACAAGACATCTTTCTTTAAAAGAACCTTTTTGAAATCAGATATTTAACATTTAATAGCAGGAGCAAAACTGGAACCTTAAAAAAAATGAAACATTTCTCTGCATATTCTTTCTTTCCTCTGTAGGAGATAAGAAGACAAAAGTACCCTGATCCTGAAAAAAAAAGAAAATCAGATGTAGACTTGGATGAAATAGAATATGTTCTATTTGGACTTGGATTGAAATAAGTAAGAGAGTTTGAATGTGAAGGAAAGTTGCGGTCTTGGAACAAATTAAGAAAGAGAACATTATTGGAAGAAAGATGTAAGTATCTTTCAAAGGGAGCTTTGTAATATTTGGAAGAATAAAAGAATCATTCAATACTTAACTAAAATGGATTGAGATTCCAGTCCTTTTGGGGCTTGTCTATCTCTAGCCTTAGTTACTGTGAAATTCCTTGACAACAGTAATAAAGCATTTACACTGAGAGTCTTGACTTTTGCCCACCTGAAACATTCTTCTTCTATTGACTTAGCTTTGGGGGCAAAAATTGTGTGAAGCAATGAGGCCATTCAATATTAGACAAAGGGATAAAGAATACAATACTGGAGACATATTTTCCCTTTGCCTATGAAATGTTTCATGTGAAAACTGCTTCTTTCAACACGGCAGACCTTGTGGGAAATGACCTGTACACTGGATAAGTTGACAGGCACAGTAGGGGATTTCATTACACCTCACAATTTGACTGGCACAACCAGCTCTCTCTGGCTCTCTGTAACCCCTGGCAAGTGCTTGGAATTGAATCTGTAAATGTTAATCAATATTTCAGGCCTATTAAATAAAGAAAGGCATTGTGGAAATCAAAGCGCTAACGGCTAGCATGGTGCTCTACACTGACTTCCAGGCCATCAAAAACCTTGTAGGGAGCAAAAGAGCAAATATTTTAATAAAACAATTACATCTACAATTTCAGACCTGCAGAAGCATGTTACATCTCCAGCCCTATCGCACTAACTTAATTTTCATTTCAAACAGGTCAGTGAACAGTAGCAACTCAATACAGATATTTAATGAGTCTTTAAGGTGCTGTCCTAAATCTTGGGAAAGTAAAAGCCCACCATGTGTTTAAAACATCTGCAAGCACATCCATTTCTTCTCAAAGATGAAATAGGGCAGAACTGTACCCAAAGCCTACGGGAGTTTCACCACGGATTTCAGTGGATAGAGGCCCTGAGTTAAATTCATGGGTGGGACTGATTTAACACAGCTGTAGACAGCCACACCACAGGCATCTGGGGTTGTGCTGGTCACCCGAGGCTCACTTTGGAGTGAAATGAGAACTTCTGGAGTGCAATTTATTTCATGCTAAAGCCAAAGTCTAAAATAGGTCAAATGAATTGTACCTTAAAGCCCTCTGGTCTCTGAAGTGATTACGAAGAGAGCCACAGGTAGCCAAAGCAACTGAGCAATAGGATCCAAAGTCACTGAGCAATAGGATCCAAAGTCACAGGAAATGAATCACCACATTCCTGTGTATCTTGTGGCGCATGGACAAAACCAGACTGCAAAAGGCAAGTGAAATTGTGCTACCCTCAGGCAAGGGTATAAAAGGATAACATAGAAAAAAAATATATTCAGGATTTTAAAGTACTTCCCCATGGTGAACTTTGAAATGGGTCAATAGGAGTACATTTATGTATAAGAAACACACACTGAGTGAAAAATTATCTTTAATTTCTTCTTCCCTCTACAAAATAAAACAAAAATCCAGGCACAAAGTGGCGACTTGCTGCAGAATGTAGTAGCAAGTCTTGGTTTCTTCAGAGTTCTGGTATATGTGGGAGATGGATGATGATATGGACAAGACTAAATAATGCTTGTCAACTTTGTAATCCTGTCCTGCGTCTGAGATGGGAAGCAGTCTCCAGTTTCTTTCCTTTGCTTTCAGGAATTTCAGGACAACCAGGTACTATGACCAAATAGCAAGGCCAGATATAACTAATTGCAAGTCTTCCAGTTGTTACTGCGCAAAGTGTCTCCTGCAAAAGAGAATTCTCACTTTTTGGCAAGGCAATCACCATGCAGTGCTAAAAAACAAGTGGAGAAACTTTCAAATTCTTTCATATTTAGCTTAAAATTTTAAAAAGTGCCACTGGCAAATTTAAGATCGTGATGCATCCATCTCATTCTGACCAGTGAAGACAAGAGAACATTAACATTTCTTTACTACTATTGTATTGAAAGGAAATATTAGGTAAAAAAAAAAAAAAAGAAAAAAAGAAAAAAAAAGAAAAAGAAAAGAAGACTGCTACTCATTTATTAAGATACCATGAGAAAAGTAAAGAAACTGGTGATGGACGGACATCTTGTGTAATTGCTGGATATCTGTGTCTGTAAAGAATCCCATTGTAAGCTGGATAAGGATTTTCTTGGTTAATTACACAGAACTGAAATCCTCATAGGCAGGTCCTACTTTTCAAAAAACAAATTTTTGAAATTGAATTTTCTGGTAGATTGTGTTCTGTTCCTGGGACTGGTATAACTAGTTATTTTGGTGAATGAGTTTTGAGGATGTTTTTGGAAGGTGAAGAAGAAATATCAAGACTTCCTCAGAAGAGTCATAAAAGCTCTACAGCCATGGAAAACTTAATTCCTTGCAAGGATGGGCAGAACTCTGCAGGGTGGAGGAAGATGGTGACCTTCTGACCTCCTGCCCATGAGCCTACAGACATCCAAAGGGACAAAGAGAGGCAGAGCACCATTCCTCCCTGTCATAGCCTCAGCCTCTAGCACTCCTGGTGAAATTTTAGCCCTAATAATCTTTTTTCATTTAATTTTCATGTTCTCTCTCCCTTGTTAAATAAAGCACCTGTTATTTAGAGCTCTCATCATCCTACTCCCAACCTAATGAGACTGAAGAAAGTTTGCCTGCAAAATCCCACTCCTTCTGTCAACTTGATTGTCTGGGGATGCCTTGTGAAGCTATTCATGCTCTATCACCACCTCCTGCTTCCTCACCTTCTTTCCCCTCTCCTTAGCTGAGGCATGTGCTTGCCTGTCGTCTTTCCTCGTGTCATTCCTGCTGGGTTGTGTAAGATACAGAAGCTACAAAAGTACATTTAATTTACTAGTGTTGTAACATGGGCCTTCCCCCACTGTGCTTCAACTATCCCCACTGTAATTCGAGGATCTGTCATATTTTCACAATGACAGAGCAAGTTCTCCCAGCGGTGCTCTGGTTTTCCTTTCTCTTCAGGTCTGGCTGAAAAATAGGAAGTCTGGAAAACCTAGCTTTAAACCCCAATAAACAAGGAAAGATTTTGAGGCTGTGCAATCAGAGTACATCATGCAGCTTAGAGAATTAAGAGAGTATTCCTTCAAGAGGAAATAGCCACTGATGGTCCCATATGTGAAACTGCTTCATGGGGATCAACATAAAATGTTCTCTCAGGAAAGTTGTTGCTGAAAGTGCCATGAGAATAGTTACTGAAAAGCTATCGCTGTGAAAGACGACTGATGCAATGACAAGCACGTAGCAAGTCATAGAATCATAGGATAATTTCTGTCGGAAGGAACCTTAAAGATCACCTGGTTCCAACCCCCTTCCATTGGAAACCTTCCACTAGACCAGGTTGCTCAGAGCTCTCTCCTCACTGGACTCGAGCATTTCCAGGAATGGAACATCCACGATTTCTCTGGGCTGCATGTTCAGTGTCATGGATCTTGGGGACAAGCTTGGAACGTGGGGATGGTGTCTGTGAATTACCAGAGACACATCCTTTGTGTGGAGTCCACCATTGACATGCTGGCTATGGTGAAGACCTTACTGAACCTCCCTCAAACCCACAAACCCTCCACACTCTCATTAGTACACCATTCCTCATGGAATTTGGCAAGATCTGTCACGTGAATGCAAGCACCATTACAAATGAGAGGAGGCAGCAAAGTTGTCATGGATCTGAAATACCTGAGGTGGACATTTTTAGAGAAAACTTAGTAATGACTGGTTATGTTGGCATCGAGGCAGTAAGGCTCAAAGAACCCACTGGTTAAGTCATAATAATGATGATTAGCTCATGTTATTAACCCATCAAATGCTGTTGCAGCCCAACAAAACCATTCTTTCAGCACGCTGCACAAAACATAAACCTCTATAAGCCAGTCTTAGCTCTGATCGCTCAGCTCTCCCTGCCTTCCTAGAATCCTGTTCCTGCTTTCTTCCACCTATCTCTTCTTGCACCTAGGCATTCTTGCTTGTCCCAAGCTTGCCTGACACCTGGTGCCTGACCTGAATTAAGACACTGTCATCCAAATCTCTTTCTTCCCTCTCCTCCTTTTGCTGTCTATTGCAAAACTGAGGATGCGTAAAGTCAGTATTTTTATTTCTCTTAAGCTGTAAATTCACAAATCTCTATTTTGAGTTACTCGGGGAGGTCTCACATGGTTCGAGAGTTCCTACAGGAGTAGAATTGCCTGGCCAAGTGAGGTAGAAGTACCTAACCTGAGGATCACGGGCTGCACAGCAGACTGGATGGAGAACTGCTATTTACAGGATGTAGGTTTTGCTCTTCTTGGATAATTTGTCTTCAAGCACACGGAAAGATAAGCAGCTGTAAAATGGATGAAGAGGTAAATAGTGCAGAAATGCTGCCAAATTTCATGGGATACACTGGGCCTGGAAGTCTCCATCCCTCCAGAGTTTCAGTTGTGCACAAGAACCTCCTCCTCTTTTCATGACTCAAAACAGTTGAAAGAACTTTTTAACACAGATAGCACCCTCTTTGGTGGCAGGGATGGCTGTGGGACACAAATCATTGATTGTAAGATTAAAATGTGCCTGCAGCACTTAATTGGACATCTGTTTATACAAGCATTTGGCTTTAAATTCTGATTCATTCATATCAACAAGAAATAAGAACCCCAAGGTGAGAATAACAGCTAAATGACATTGAGATGACTTTAGGTGAAGAAAAGTTTGTGTGAAGGCTGGGGTTATGACTGAAAAAAATCGGATTTTTTTGTAGCTGTACAATGTTTATATCATGAAATATTGATGGAGACAGTCTAATGTTGTGTCCCTTCCTGATTTCTCCATAACTCTGTCATATTTGACCTTTGGATGGATCTTGGTACTAAGTCAGTGTTACCTGTCCAACAGGATGACTGCATAAAAGGCCTCCTCCATATTTAGAATTTATAAAACTTTCTGCTGTGTTCAGATGGATGGTCTATAAAAAGGAAGGCTGGAAGGAAGAGGGAGGCAAATTAGGCAGCACTATTCATGTTTCAGCAAGGAATATGGAGACACGGTGAAAGAAACTCTCTGAATCGGTTTCACATGACACATTCCAAGAATATTCCCAGGGATTTGGTGGTCAGATATGTATTTGAGTCATTAGCATAAATGACTCTATAGGATAGTTCTTTTTGTATTTACATATCTAATATCATTCACGTTTGTTGATCAATTATTCTTTTCTTGTCTTCGCCTCATAGGTCTGAAGCAGACCCCCCCGAAAACAAACAAACAAACAAACAAACAAACAAACAAAAATTCTTCCTACCTTTTTTAGCAGTTTGAATCCTAACATTTGCAGATCAACTAAATCACATATTGGTGACCAAAATTTCAGCAGGAAATGAATCATCTAATTGATACTCAGAGCACCTCCTGTTCCCAGACTCTCCAAAAATTTCTCCAAGGTTTGTTCACGGATGTCTCCAGGTCTTTCTCTGTTATTTGGCTTGATCTTCAAAAAAACTTTGCAAAAGTGGTAACTGGGACAGGACCGCATCCTACTGATCCCCACTGAGAGGCAACGAGATTTAAAGTGTCAAGTAAGTTGCAAGATATTTCCCTATCTATAATTGAATACAAATATAAGGGAGAGTATATAACTACGGAATACAATCCTATTGCTACAAAAGATCCATTTTAAAAATAATACCAGAAATATGAGAGTCAGAATGGCTACACGTAATCCACTTTAAAATGTTGAATATTGGGACATGAACTAGGACTTTATGGATTAGGGCTGGTTATTAAGAAGTTATTTCATCATTAAAACCATAAGCTTCCTTTCCTTAGGAAAACAGATTTTTAAATTATTTTTGCTTCAGAAGGCTGCTGAGTGAAACTCATATAATGACACCAACTGTCAAACTTATCATGTCTCAATTATATTAACACCTTCTTTTGAAGTTTCTAACATGTAAAATGCAATTTACTATAAAAGATTTCAACACCTACTGAGAAGAATTCAAGAGTAGAGAAATTCTGCATTTCAGCGGGAGCTTCAGAGATTTCAGGCAGTTTCTGTGCTGCTGCTTAAAAATCTTGTATGCTGGGGAAATTGGTAGTGTTCTTCAAGATTAATAACAGAAAAAGTGGGGGAAAATATCTCTGTTTATTCAAGATGTTTGGAAATGTTCAAATGTAACATGGATGATGATCTGAGGGATCAGCAAAGCAGGTCATTTAGCACAAAACCAGGCTCAAATAAATTTAGGGAAAAAAACCTTGTTTATGTGTGGTTCTAATTCAATTAAACTTTATGAATGATGATCTTTCTCTTCCTTTTTCTCCCCCTAAACATCAAAAAGTTCTGCTGAAATTAAATGGAAATATGTCTTTGCAAATCCTGCACATGTTGGGGAGAATTGAATTGAGGATTTCTCCTGGTTTTCGAAAGTTAAACCCTTCTGAATAGTTACTTCACTGTTTCAACTTAGATGCTACTACATCACAGTTGAAATGGTTACTCTCATGGGATGTGTGGCTGCCCCATTCCTGGAAGCGTTCAAGGCCAGGATGGATGGGACTTGGAGTAACCTGATCTGGTGGAAGGTGTCCCTGCCCATGGCAGAGGGTTTCAAGTCTGTTCCAACCCAAACATTATGACTCAGTGCAGCTCTGTGGGTATAGTTTATTCATATATCTGGAAAAAGCTCTATCAGTGTTTTAGTTTCATACCAATATAACTGATATCAACCACAGTCAGAACTGTATCATCATAAACATGGCAGAGTTTCTGATTTCCATGTTTCAATAGTTAGGCCCTTTTCTGAAATCAGCTTCTGAGCACAAAATCAATAGCGACAATAGGTCAGAAATTGTTACTTAGGTAGTTCAAAAGATACTTATCAAGATTTCTTTTCTTTACCTCCATTGTACTTCCAAAGCTTAAATTATCCCACATGAATATGCTTCTCCATCTGCAGCTGCCACTCATTTTCTCTTAGGCAAGAATTTTGTGTTCCATTTCTAGATGGTTGACAGGGATGTCTGGTTTTCAGGGAGCTGGAAATGCTTAGTATTATAAGGGCTCCTTTCAGATTAATTCCAAGTGGGACACCTAAAAACCCACAAAGGTATTCAAATCCCAGAGCAATTTTTGAAATCTTAGCAAAGTGCTTTCAACAACAAATGGCACGAATCTTGTTTTAGAGAGCCTTCTTCCAATTGCTTCTACCTGGAAGTCATGATTCGACAATTGAAGTGAAAGCTCTTTGAAAGCTATTCTTCTCCTCCCTAGGTACAAACGAGCTATTTATTTATGACTGCAGAAGTGTTTTCCTGTTCAGCTATCATTTTTTTTATAGTTAAGTTATAAATAACTACTGTAACAAAGCCTTAGGCTTCTGAGCTCCAGATAAGGCTGAATGCACTTTATGAGAAGCAGAACATCTTTGGACAAAATGCCTAGAACGGAAACAACAAAGATGAGTGGATTATGTAATGTGAACACAAACAAGCCTCTTCCCCCCTTCGTATCACTGCCCATTGAATTCTGCATCACACACAAAGCACAGTGTGCATTCAAACGAAGCTCTAATGTGTCATTGTCATTACCTTGTGCTGCATTATTCACTACTGCGATGGAAGATTTCTGTGGGGAGAATTTCAGAGATGAGCAAGATCTTGCTTCATGGTGAATAAATATAAAGTAAAGACCAAGGAGGATAAAATCAAGAGACAAACATTTTCCTGTCTAATTATGCTCGTGTTATCCCCACACACACACTTTTTCACAGCTCTTCAAATGAGGAGATCAAGATTAAGACTGCTGACCTGATAAAGTTTGCCTTTATATAAAGCCAGATTTTACTCTTCTAAAGAAGAATCCAGTTCTTTATAAATATTAGATAAACTTGAGCTCTCAGTGTTATCCTATGGTCTGGGGACATGAAGTAATTCATACTGAAAAACAAATCAACCCCCCACTTTTAAAATGTCTTTTATTGTAAATGTATTCCACGGATTGGAAGAGTTTCTCTAAATAACAAATTCTAAGCATACTTCTGTATATTTGCCTCCAATTTTATCAAATAAGTGCGTATTTAGACATTAAATAAATGATAGACCATCTCAGAAGTTGCATGAGTACCCTGGCTGGTAGGAAGAAGCATGAAACACTATCTGTTACTTGGAAACCAGCAGAAATGGATAAATTATTTTGCCTTTGTTTTCACTGAGCCTTGACACAAAGAGTTTTAGATAATTGATGAATTAAACAGTTGCAAGAGCTTTTACCACCCTCAGATGACCACATAACTCAGGGAATGTAATAGATACAGTTATCATTGTGAATCGACAATAAACAGGAAAGCCAAGAATAATGTCATTTCTCACAGAGACTTCCTCTGTTATGATCCCTCCTAGCTTTGTTATCTCTCCTAATCTGCATTGCAGTGGTATTTTAGTTGGAAAACACCTTTTTCTCTACATTACTCTGCCTGATTTTTGGCATCCAGAAAGATTTCAATAGAAAATTCATAGTGAATTTAGAGGCATGCAGTTCTGCAAAGGAGAATTTAGGTAACAGGCAGAAAATTTCCTATACAATATCATTAAAGGAGACCTGATCCTTTTGTGTAGAGGTGCCATTTAGTCTGCATGAAAAACTAGTGATTTACGAAGATTGAAACTTTGGAGAATGCAAGTCCAATGGATACCTTTAACAACAGTTGTAATGGACCTGGTGAACCCCCAAAGTGTCTGCAGTGTGTGGCTGACTCGTTCAGAGCTCAGGAAGATGGTCAGGACAGGGGCCATTTAGCAGCACGGTCAGAGCTGACAGAAGTATACCACAAACTCCAGCTACCAGTAAAATGTTCTGGGATGTGATCCAGGCAAAATTACAATTTCTAGGAGGGATCAGGTATGTAACTTTAGCTCAAAAGTGACCATTACCTTCCCATGCTTTGGGTTTGGCTTTACTCTGGCTGTTGAGCCCTGTATGGTTGCACTTTTGCTGAACCTGAGCTGGCCAAATGACAAAAATCTCTTTAACCTAAAATCACAAGAGCAATAACCTGCATTGGCATGATAATATTATGATAAATGCACTTTTGAAAAGGTCCTAGTCTCAGGTTATTTAATCTCTGGCCTTCCTTTTTCACATCTAGGATGGTTTGTAGGCCATCCACGATTGTGTTTTCTAGGCTTTTTCACCGGGGAAATAAAAGACAGAATTCTGACAGCACATACTCAAAGCATTGTGCAGACATTAATTAACAAGCGAGAGATGATGAACAAGTGGCGAAAAGTTTCAATGCTTCTGTCTCGCCTTGAAAGCCTGAGCAGAATGGCCCAAGCTTCTGTGGAGTAGCCAACTATAAATGCCAACGGGGAACAGCATGACAGTGCTCAGACTCAAAGTCTGCAGTCAAACTGTCAGTGGCATCTAATTAGCAGAGTTCTAGATCAAGAATAAAATGTGTTTGACTCTTTATAAATATGATGTGTAAAAATGTTACATAATGACATGCTGCTGCTCTACATCCCCCTTAATGTTTTGACAAGGGGCGTCAAGTAGTGAAAAACTGCAAAGTGCCAAAGTATTTCAGCTACTGCATGTTAGCGGCTGAATTCTCCATTTCAATTCCTTATGTGCCAGGGTCCAGAAATGGGCCAGGCTCTGGGGATAAGTGAAGGTTGTTCAGTTTAATGAGCTGTTAGATTTTTAAATTTTTTTTAACAGAAATTGGAATATGTATAACATGTTAGAGAGTAGACCTCAACTGACAGAGGCAGTCGAAATGTATCTGCGGGGGACCCAAGCCCAGAGCTACTCCTGCAGAATGCCTTCTGTATTCCTAGGCACATTGTTTAAACAAAAATTCCTACTGTTGGCTGTTAAATGTGTGTTTCACACTTTGTGGGTGCTTGGCATAGCATCTGCAGGCCCTCTGTCTTGAAGAAATCAGACCTCACAAGCAAGGTTGATTATCAGAACCATTCCTCTTAGAAAACAATAAATTATGGAAACAGATGCACTTTATAAGTGGCCTTTTTTTTTTATTCCCAGGAAAAATAGAGCCTTGCATAACTCACTGGTAAATGGGAATTTCAATCTACCCCAATCTACAGTGAATTTTTGGTACTGTGAGAGTTAGAATCATAGTTCTATTATGCTCCTTTAGCAGCTGAAACAAAGAGACACTAAGTAAAAATCTGTGCTGTTCTGTTGATCTTTCTTATTTTAACTAACAATAGATCAAATCTGAAATTATTAAACTGTTGACTTAGGTACCAGAGTTATGCAACTAAAATAAGCGAGGTAAAACCAGGTCAACCATTGCCTCCCTTTCTCCTTCTCTAAATATTATAATCTCTTTGTCTAACAGAAATGCTATGCACAAAAATTCAATAATCATTGTGAAAACCCTGGATGTTACAAAGAAGAAGCAACGTGGAAATTCTGGGAAGAAATCAATCATCCTGTCTTCGGAGCAAAGTCTGAATATTGTACAGTGAACAAAGCTTGAGAAAATTGAATGAAATCAAAACCCCAAAGTATTGTCTTGCTCTTCATCAGTAACTGACTTTCCAGCCAGTTCTCTAAACAAACCTGCGACCTTGTAGAGAAACAGTCATGTAGTTAAAATAAAAGAGACAGGATGGGCAAGTAGATGTTTTGAGGCTTTCTTCCTAAGGTTTAAAGAATTGGCTTTTAAAGTGTGAATTGAATTAAAAGAAATTTTTTTGCAACTATTCAATATATGCAATATATTAATGTATTTTCCCTATGATTATATTTATTCATCATGAAATACTTTCTGGTGAATTGCTGGAAAATGAAACTGATGCAAGACTATTAATATGTTAGTAATTTAGGTATTGAAGAGGCTGAGATGCAGGTGGCTATGTCTATGGAATATAAATGCCAGGTAATGCAGCACAAAAGTGCAGAGTGACTAACTAAAATTACCTAACTGTTACAAACTGGTCTCCACAGCTATAAAGCAAAGATCTGGATCTTTGCTCATTTGTGTGAGTTTTATGCTTTGGGAGCTGCTAATTTACACAGATGTCAGAGAAAAGAGAATCAGCCCAATTATGGCCTGAATTTATTGTGCCATCACATTAGCCAATTTAGCTATTTCAGTGATGACCACATCATTAACATCTTTTCAGGACAGCAATAACGGAGTCATTTTTATTGCTGTAATTAATATTGATGGCAATGAAACAAGCAATATAGGTACTTGACTCATATATATTGCAGAAAAGTATTGCAAATGTAAGTAACTTCCTGGTAATTTTTTCTTGTTATTGTTAGTTGCACAAGATCATACTTGTCAAAGTTATTTCAGGTAATTCCATATAATTTATGCTGAAATATAAAAAAAAATCCTCAAAATAAATTTCAGCCATAGCACAAAAATCTTTCATGAGTCACAGAGAAGTAACCCTGTCATTTGTCTTAGATAAAACATCTAACCATTAGAGTTTCAGGGTTCCCTAAGGAAACTTATGATAGAATAATAAAATATAAAGAAGGAAAAATATCCCAAGCATTCATTTTGGGGTAGTCCCCAAAGAAAAAAAGTCCTTCACCTGCAAAATGTTATCTGGCAGGAAAACAGAGTGAGTGGAGGCTATGTTTCTGTATTACTCTAAAAAATAAAGGAAGTTGGGAGAAGACTTTGGTCATAATTTACTTTTATAACATGGAATCATAGATCATCTGTACCTTACTACTTTTGTCTCTCACAAAGAAAGACAGAGAGACGTTTTAGGATTAATTTTAAATTTTTTAATTTCTCTCATAAACTTAAAGCAAATTTGCAGTTGCCTGATTTAAAACATGATAGAAAATTCTGTGATTTAAAGATAAAGAGATTTTTTTTTTCAATAGACTCATTATGCATTTCCATGGCACTACAAAATTGCCCAATACAGGCTATAAGACTGACTTTCTCCAAGTGAGAATTAGAAAGCCCTAATTGTAACTTGCCAACACTCATGTGCATTGATAAAAATATAGAAATTGTCAGTTTGTAACCCATTCAAACTACTTTCCATTTGTATCCATTAATTCCTGTGCTTAATACAACTGCTATTTCTTTCCCTCTAAGAGCTTCTTTTAGGTCTTTGTACTGGTACTCGGCATCTGTTTCCCATGGGAAAACATCAAAAATTTCAGGGTATATTTAAAAATATTTTTAAAAATGGTCCTGGTTCACAGCTGATGGTTTTGATCCCTACATGAAAATACAGTTTGTTCCACCATTTTATATCAGTCAAGGCTCAGAAACTAAACCTGAGTTTTTGCGAGAGGCTTTGAGAGAGGAAGATCTTTTTAACCATAAAGTGCCATGGCCTAACTTGTTGAAACAGAGGAATCAAATTTTATAGGGAGATAACTCCCCTATAAATCCTGAAAGCTGCTTATAAAATGGTTTCCTTGTATGTGTTTATTTCTCTTTTAAAATACAGTGGCAACAGGTTATTTTAAAGTGGAAATTCAAGTATTTTGAAAAGAAAATTTGAAAATCCCTCCACATTTTCTGCTGTGCTTTCCTTTTGCTTAAAAACAAAGTGAAAAATATAAAAATATTTGGAACTGCAATTCTCTAGGGAAAGAGCAGACATTATCAATGATTTAACCAGCACTGAGCTGTTAAACTGGATATTGTAAGGAAGGAAGCAAATCCACCATCCTTATTTATAGGAAAATTCCAGAATAAATGTCTTTTACACTTTAAAATAATTTCTGTATTTTTCAGCCTTTTGCTGTCCTGGACCAACTCTTCCAGTAGAGGAGAATTTATTCACGTAATTTCCAGTGGAACAGAAACCATCTGGGTATGGTTTAAAATTTGTTAGGATGCCCACAAATTGGGTAGAAATTGCAATTCCATCTTAATGTAAAAACTTTCCCTGGTCTGGGCTGAATTAGATGTCTTGCCCTCAGATTATCTATGCTGTCTAAAAATCTTTCCTTGACTTCCCCCCCAAAACCCCCTATTTCTTATTGGCTTTGTTTTCTTCTTCAGTTTTAAATTGAGAGACAAATAAAACTGGTGGGGAAAGAATCAGACAGAGAAAGGTCTTATTACAAGGCCAATGACAAAATCAGTATCAAAACTCTTAGACTAAACTGGAATAAAGTAGATAATACCAGAAAGATGATTAAAATTGGTAAAAAAATTTGCATTAAAAAAGGCTAAAAAAGATATTAAAGTTTTAGGTGCCAAGTTGCAGAATTCATGTATTTTTCAGCTAAGATTATTCTTACTGCTCGCTTTTTTTCCATCCTACAAGACTGCCTCCCCAAGTGGTTCAGAATGGCATAATGCTTTAAAATGTACATAATGTTTTATCTATATATGATTTAAATAAAATTATGACCATTACAAATGATCCAGCTGCTATAACAGGGTTTTATGTTTGTCATAAATTTTTAACGTGTAAGAAAATGAATCAAAATGTATCTCCCCTATGGTCATTAAATAATAACTCTGCATTGCCTATCATACTTAGGTATCCTATTTTAAAACCTTGTGAAGAAAAGGGATGTAATTAGGCTGATGGATATTTTTGATAAGGGAATAGTAATGTCTTTTTCAACGATAATGCAAAAGGGTGAAATTCCATCTAGTCATTCTGCTGACTTTTATAACTCAGGCATTACACAAATGTAATTTGGGGAAATGAACTGAAGGAGACTCAAGTGAATATTTGGAGAAAATTGAGTGATCAATGCGGTGACAAGAGGTAAAGACATGTTTGATGCCTCAAATGCTTACCCATGCTGAGGTGAAGAGAATACAAACAGAGTCTGAAAAAATGGGATGGAGGACTGTATGGTCTCTCTTTCCTCAATAACCATGCTAAAGACCTCTTTATGTGCAATTTGAGTGCAGTATGAGTTTCACCACTTTCTTAATATCTTTTAAGTTCTACAAAAAATCCCTGGAACAAGGTGGAATTTATTTAAGCCAATGCTGACACCTATATGTTTCAGCGAGTTGGATGGACACAGTTCACTACATCTCTTTGAAGACCCTTGTAGTCTCCATGGCTCTTAAATCCAGCTTTTAAAAAAGGAAAATACCCATCTATTTACAATGGGATACCTTCACAGATGATTCTATGGTGTTCAAATGTGGTATTGTGGGACTTCACCTGAAAATGCCCCTTGCTTTTGGTGCTGGCAGGGTTGGATTAAGCGAGGCAAGTGCAGTGCCACTACCTTTAGAGACTGTGGGTTTTCCAAAATATTTAGGATGGAACATCCTCAGCTGAAAAATGTCAAAAGAATTCATAGAGTTATAGAATTACAGAATGGTTTGATTTAGAAAGGACAATAAAAAGATCATCTACTCCAACCCACCTGCCACAAGGCAGGGACACCTTTCCACCTTTCACTAGATCAGGTTGCTCAAAGTCCCATCCAGTCGGACCTTGACCAATGAGGAATAATCCACAACTGAGCAAACTATTCTATTGTTTTTTACCCTCATTTTGAAGTATTCCCTCTTTGTATTCCGTTTAAATCCACCTTCTTTAATGCAGTCATTCTGTTAGAGAGCATTTTATACACGGGCTCTGTTACAAAAATGGCAGCTCAGTTCACTGAGAAATGGAGGATCCAGCCAGGTAAGTGTTCACTGAGTTTCTGATAAAACCTAAGCTCTTGCTCAGGCTTGTTTTTGTCTGTAGAAGATGGAATGAAAAATTGAATCAAAATAACAACAGTGAATTTTGTAATGTTTTTATGCTTTAAGTAACTCAATTAGTTTTCACAAATTGTTCCAAATTAAATAGAAAGAAAAAACCCACAGCAGTTGCGTGCAGAAAATTGCATAAATTGCTTGGTTTCAAAAATAATCTTGTCCTGACATTTCTCTGCTGAAATTAGCAGGAGATTTTCTACCTCCATCACTGTGAAGTCAGCCAGAACTTTCAAAATTCCCACACTGAAAGCTGGAGAAGCTGGGACAGGGAGGTAATTTTTTAGAAACATACCTAGGAGATGAGACATAGGAGTTATCTAGTGTTTAAAAGAATGAGTTCTCCTTGAGTCAGTGGAGAGAAACTGGCATTCAAGAGACATTTCAGCCTAAACCAGGTAACTCAGATCAGATGAATCACCCTTGGAAGCATATTTTTCTTTAATTGACTATGAATGAACATCCTGCCTATGCTGAGTACTTCAGAAGTCAGTGTCTAATTTTTAAATGCCTAAAATTTAGTGCAATGAATTCCACCCTCGCGGCCAAAGTTTGATTAAAAAAACCCAACCAAAAACTCTTAATGTCTTCTTATTGTAGCTATATATCTTTGTAAATGGAAAAAAGATGGATTTGAAAATTGCTCTTGGTTTCTCAGAATCAAAATAACTGAAAAGGTTCACTCAAAGCCATCAGTCTTTTTTGGTGCTTTATTCATTTAGATAACAGAAAGAAATTATTCTAAAGAGACATCAAATGAAATTTAAGAAAATAATGTCCTAAAATGCAATGAGACTCTGGGCAAATTTTTACTCTCAGAGGCAGAAAAAAATAAAATAGGTAAACATGTGTCTTCAATAAACACTTATGCAGCCAGTGGATATGCAGCCAGGAGATATGTGCTGGAATTAGATAGAGGATACCAAACCTCATAGAAGTGTTACTCTTCTAGCTTTGAAAAACAAGGCTAATTTATATTTTGTAGATTTGTAAAGGTCAGGTTGCTTGTTATACAAATCAAGGAGTTGTTTTGCAGAGATTCTTTATTCTAGGTTAATGCACTATTAAAGAAAAATTTTAACACATTGAAAGGTCTTGTGAAAATTACTACTAGAAAATAATACTAAAATAATTTCTATAGTGGTTTCTAGTGAGATAAAATTTAATACCTAATAATTACAATTTTTTCTCAGAGAAACCTTAGAACTTCTTAGTAGTGGTACAGAGGTTTTTTTCAAGATTGATTTTTCTAAATTTCAAATATTTTTTGTGATTCTCAATGAATGAATGGTTGAGTGAATAATGAGGGATGGGACAGTAGTACCTATAGCATGAGTGGTCCTTGTTTGGAGGGGTGGTGGAGGATGTGGGGTCCACGGGGACCTTGCTGGTACTGCAGGAAAGAAGTTTTAGTTCAATGGATCCACACCATATTTTGAAGTGGAGAAGTGTAGGGAGGCAGGATCTCAAATTGCAGGGAAGCAGCTTTCATTAGTGCCCCTGTGCAGAGAACAGCAGGTTTTACATCCAGAGTTATTAGGAAAAGACTTTGGGCTTTGTCATGTGGGGTTATTAGCAGTGGACTAACACGTAGGACCAATTTTATTTTCATTTCCACTCATGTGCTTAGAGTGCTTCTAATTTGCAGCAGAATAACTAATATTTGAGTCTGAGCTTCTTTGGGATCATAAGAAAAAGGACAGTAATTTTTTTCTGCATTTTTCTTATTCAGTAGATTCTAATTATGACTCTTGACTACCTTGTAATGAAGTCCATGCAATTCTGTAGAACAAACCCATCAGTGGAATAATAGAGCTTTAATTTGTGTATACTTTCTTTGAGATTTAGTGTTACTTTGGGATTCTTTTACTCTCTCCCATTAAGTCTTTATACCTAGAACCTACATTAAAAATTTGAAAGCGTTGTGAAATTCATCCTTTTTATGACAAACAGCTGAAAATGAGGGGAACTATAATGATTTAGTTTGGACACATTTCTGACACTGGTTTTTGACAACATTTTCTCTAGTCTTAATATCTCAAACAGGAAGAGTGGGAACACATAAAAAGACATTTTTCCATTTAAATGATTGTATTAAAAAAAAGGAAGCTAATATCAGAACTGCTCTTCCTCTCATTGCCCCTCTTTCAGTACCAATTTCAACAACGTTTAAAATATTTCCTTTAAACCCAAAGGATTTCCTTTAAACCCAAAAGTAAGCAGATAAATATAATAATTTTTTTATAATTTCATGAAATTATTTTTCATTTATTTCTTCAAGACAGCGATATTTGGTCACTTTGATTGTTTTTTAGAATTTTAAGTGATTTCCCTTTATTTGGGGATCCCAAATGTTCCTCACTTCTTTCAACAATACTCTCTCTCCTGACACAGTGTATGACAATAGAGGGATGACTATAACCAGTGCCTCAGAAACATTTTTATTCCCAACATCCAATGAAACAAATTAGAATGAAACTGAAAATTAATATCAATGGAAAGAACACACACTCAAGATGAGCATCAGTCTGATTCCTCACATGCAATTTTTTATTAGACATGTGTCAAGTTAAAAGAGTGGAGACTTGCAATTTGGCAGTGTGAGTGCAAGCCTGAAGTCCCACTTGATCTGTGAAACTACTTGTGATTAAGCATTAAATTGGACGCTCAGAATACCCAGATGTGACTACAGGTCATTAGTTTTCAGTCATCCACTGGATCACTTTGTTCTCAGGTCACCTGCACGGAATAAGTCTATAAATATTTAGATTTTTTTGAAAATCTGCTGGCACCTGTGTCTCCACTAAATAATTCCCAGCATGCCTGGCAGTCTCTGAGCTGTCTCCAAAACTGCCACCACTTTGGCAGGGCTCAATGTTTGACTGCCAGGTCTGCCCAGGACACATCAGCAAAGCTTTCCTCCATCGTGCATCCCTTGGGGGGCAATGTGATGAGCACATTCAGAATGAGAACACTGATTTTTTTTCAGTGTAAAGCAGAGCTGATGATAGGCATTTTCCTGCAAAATATCAGGAGAAGAAGGAGGAGGAGGAAGAAGAGGAGCAGGAGGAGGCAGAAGAAGAGGAGGTGGCACCTACATTTATAGAGGGTGCAGAAAGATGTGCAAGACTTTTGAAAGCAGAAGGCTGGGGTGAGTCAGAATCTCTTGGGGTACCATCCTGGAGTTGGGATCCCTCTGTTTCTGCTTCAGGGGCTGCTAATGCAATTTATCCAGTGCTTACTGTAAAATGAGTAGATGGGGAAATTACAGAATCATAGAATCACATCATATGCTGAGTTGGAAGGGGCCCGTCAGGATCATCAACTCCAACTCCTGGCCCTGCAGAGTATACCCCAAGAGTCACACCACATGCCTGAAAGTATTGTCCAAATGCTCCTTGAGTTCTGCCAGGCTTGGGGCTGTGACCACTTTCCTGAGGAGCCTGTTCCAGTGCCCAAACACCCTCTGGGTGAAAAATCTTTTCTTGATATTCCACCTAAATCTCCCCTGACTCAGCTTCAGGCCTGTCACTGGTCACGAGAGAGCAGAGATCAGTACCTGCCAGGGATCCTGTAGGATACCACTGTGCTGAAGGCACTAGGACAACCTAGGAGTATTATGTCACATTTTGCTCTTTCATCTGTGGATCTATGACAGGATTTCCATTTTCTTTAACTATGCTTTACCTTTATGCAGCAGTTTTGTATAGGTTGGGGTACTCTGAAGTTGCAGAAAGTTTTTCCCCGTCAAGGAAAAAATTTCAATATCCTGACATCATTATCTGAAATAATTAAGAGAAGAAAAAAAGCTTGTCTTACTCCTGCTTCACAACAAGTTTGATGCTGAAGATGGGATTTCTTGAGAATACCTAATTAAAAAAAGCAGAAAAGGGCAATGAATGAATTATCCCTGTAGTTTTCTGAAGTCAAAAAATAATCAGTGCCAAATTAGGAAGTTATCTTTTGTATAATTTCATAATTATAGGGGAGACTTACACCAGCCTGCCCCTGGCATCAACTTTGTCTGCTATTTCATCACTTAGGCTTTAACACTCTCTTTTCCTTTCTATGCTAAACAGTCAGGGATATTTCTCATTTTGGAAGACAATCAGCAAAATCCAGTAAGAGGGCAGCCACAAAATTTTCAGAAATAATGAGTAGAGAATTTATGCATTGTCTAGGTCCTACAGTGCCTGAATAAAGCTTTCAAGCTCCTTGCTTTTTCATGATGTTTTTTGGTTGGTTTTACTAAACAACTTAACCCAAATGACAAAGATTATTCCAGAGCAGGTATTATGCTATTCTGCGTGTGCAAGAACATGGACCCACATGAAAAACATAAGTGTGAGATTTTAAAGCTTCTTTTCTCACCTCTGGACAGCTTTAGTCCCTCTGCTATGGAGATCTCATCCTTGGATCCTTGTCTTCTGATCGTAGGCTCCAGCATTTGGACTCCAAATGCACCTTCCACTCACATCTCTGTTCACACTCCGTGCAGCAACTGCTGCTTTTCTCCATCACCAGTGCCAAGCTCATCACGTCTTGGATGTGTTTCTTCATCTGGAACAGGAAGCTTAAATTTTGTCTCTGTCTGGGCTGTAGTGAGCAGTGCTGGCTGCAGAAGTGAGATCTGATGTTAAAAGCAGAGGCAAGTCAATGAGAGCTGGTGTTTTGGTGCTCACTGCACAAAGGCTTAATGTGAGATGAGGGAAGGAAGTTGCCAGAGAAAGCCTGGAGTTGTTTTCTCTATGACACTTTGAAGTGCTTTATACACCATTTGTCTTTGCTTGGAAATTTTTGAGTTCTATCCAAGTGATTTATGAGATCTTACTAATATGCAGAGCCAAATAGCTCAAACAAAACCATTACGGTAAAATCAAACATTTAACTTTTCATCAGTTTACCGATATTTTACACATTAAACTCTAGAAATGCCTTTTGAAAAGGTATAGCTGGGTGTGTTCCAGTATTACTATGTCAAATCTTTTTATGGATCTCTTGAATTTTTACAGTCCTGTGGACAAAATGTTGATCCAAACTACATTGGCCACACCAGGCTGTTCCACTGAAGCACACTATAAATATTTTGGAAATTAACACCAGATGCATTAGTCCAACTTCAAAACAATTATGTTCTGTAAATGAAGCTCACTTTTTATCATTAGGTGACCATAAAATGGATTGAAATCAGCAGCTGAAAGCAATTCAGAAGATAGCTCTCATTTGCAAAATGTGCTCACCAAATTAGATGCTTTGCCCATACTCAAAACCAGGTTAAACAGGGACAAAGATGTATGAGAATAATGTTATCTGAATTTTTGAATTAAGGCATATCGTGGAGTTCCTTTGAGATCAAGACCCCTTTCTCACCCTGGAGAATTTACAAATTAAGCAGACAAAACTTCCAAACAAAAAAGAAAAGGAGGAATTTTTTTGGACCTGGGAAAACAGCTGGAAGGGTTCACAGTTATCTGGCAGGAGACCTTGGAAGTCAGTTCCAATGCTCCTAAATTTCCAAAGCACTGTCCTGTCATCCAGAACATAAATATTAATATTATTACCATACTAGTCATGTAGCACTGCCGTTTGTTGGCTGCAGTGCACACATAGTGACATTGGACTTTTCAGAGAAATTAATGGGCTGGAATTTTGTGCCAGAGGTAAAAATGTGTATCTGCCTGATCCCCACAGCTCCTTCACCAGTTTTTCTCCATAGGTGTTGCACAAGTAGATGGAAAGAGAGTAAAGTTGCTTATCAAAAAACTCAAATAATTATCTAGTCTGCCATTCCAAATGTTAAGAATTTTCTAATTGGATATTTTGCTTTTAAAATTGCTGGGTCTGGGGTTTTGCATTGTTTGATTTTTTGGTTTTGCTTGTTTGTTTTGTTTTTTGCTTTTTGTTTGTCTTTTTGTTTATTTTGTTTGCTTTGTTTGGTTTTTTGGTTTGATTTTTGTTGTTGTTTTTGGTTTTTGTGGATTTTTTGTTGCTTTTTTGTTTGGTTTTTCTGTCTTTGTTGTTTCATTTTGGATTTTTTTTGTTTGCATAGGTTTTTTACTTGGTTTTTTTTTGTGGTTTATTTTTTGTTGTTTTGTTTTTGTTTCTGTTTTTGTTTGTTTTTTTGTTTTTTGGATTTTTTTGGTTGTTCTTGTTGTTTTGTTTGGTTTTGTTTTGTTTTGTTTTGTTTTGTTTTGTTTTGGGTTTTTCTTTCCTTTGTCCTGGACATATCTAAATTCTTTAATTTATTCTGATGTGCATGCTCAGAAATTAATTTTTTGTGTTTTCGTGCTTTTCATCCTTCAAGCACAGAAAAGATTTATAGGAACTGAAGCTAAATTCAGATTCAAGAAAATAAGGATTTATGAAAAACAAGAAATTACTCCTGACGTTACCATGTAATTGGGGGGAAAAAATTTTAAGGATGATAAAGCACTAGAACTGGTTGCCCAGAGACATTGTGGATGTTCCATCCCTGGAAGGGTTCAAGGCCGGGCTGGATGGGGCTCTGAGCAACCTGGGATAGTGGAAGATGTCTCTGTCCATGGCAGGGGGTTGGAAGCAGATGATCAGGGGTGAAGCTGAGTTCTAGACTTTAAGTTAATTTCTAGACTTCATCCAATGCATCGGGTAGACCTCTGTTGGAGTAGGAGGCGGGACTCCTGGCAAATACATAGACATATCAATATATGAACACATAAAATAAATATATAAATTCTCACTTGCGCAAGAATGAGAAATGATAAACTGATAACAATGGTTAATTGAGGTTTTCAGAGGTGATCACAACATCCTAAATCCTTTGCAAGATCAAAGCATAAGCAGTTTGTACCTATAAGTAACAACTGGTTCCCCTTCTGGTTCCTGATGTCACTGAGGAATGACTGTAGCAGTGAAGAATGTGCTGTGTTCAATCTGGTTTGAGCTTTGTCAACAGTAGGCTTAATTAAGATCCAGTGACAGAACCTCTCACTGGAAGCAATTCAGCAGTCAGGGTGAGCACAGTTTGGCACTCCTGAATGGATGTGTCAATCTGGCATCTCCCTGTGCATAACACAAACACATTTATCCTAGAGATAACTTGGTGGCAATAAAAATGGATCCCAATATGCTTTTAAGGTTATTTTCCAGTGTCAAAACATATTTGTTTTATTAGTATTTGTAAAGAATTATGAAAGATCCGCAGAAATGGTGCTCAGATATATGTAATTTCGTGTGGATTAATGATTAATTTTGAACTTCTTGGCTCTTCTCTGTCAAGCGTCACTTTAAACATACATTTAGGTGATTAATTAATTACCATAATCTCATCATTTGTGCATCATTTTGATATGCACTGATGTGATCAATTTTATGCTATGAAGTAAATTACACCTGTTCCTAAATAACACTTTTAATACATATTAAGACCAAGGGGCTGACACAATTCTAGTTTTTAGTTCTATGCACTAATTAAATTCGTTCAGCTCAAACTTAAACACCTGTGTCTGACTAGAAGATTATTTCTTTCCAGGTAATTTTTAAAGGGGAAGGAGTCAGAATGGAAATGAAGGGGAAGTTATGAAAAGGGACTCTGATGATTACAAGCAACAAAATTTGCCATGTTTTTTCTGTAGGCTTAACCCAGGAGGTGTCATGCTGGACTAGACAAGCTGAACTTGTGTGATTTATTCCTGTACGTTGCAGGAGGAAAGGAAGAAGGTTTGATCTGGTGCTGCTGTGGAAATAGAAGGAGCAGCACCAGCCACAGAGTGATGACACCAGCGGATGAATTCAACAAGCAGAGAAAACGTGTCTGCTTATGAGTGACAGGGCAGACACAGCTCCTTTCTCACAGTTAATGTTGCTGTTACCCAGCATTTCCATCTCTGCAGCTGACTGAGCAGAGATGTGGCCGAATTTCCTGCCTGGTGCCTGAGTGCTTTCCTTATGAGCTGTGTGTGTGAATATCCTCTGACAAACACTGGCTCTGCAAGGCTGGCTGGTGGCTCTCTGCTGGCTGAGCATCCTGAGGCTGCCCCTGACCCCTCTTATTTCTGCACCCTTTTCAATTTATTATACCCAGCATTCCCAGGACCGAGCCCCCAACAGAATTTTGAACACAGAGTACTAGATAGATTTCTGAATACAGCTGGACAAAAGACAAAATCAAAAACCACAGGTTAGTCTTGACCCTACACTGAATGTCAAGAGCATCATGAAGCACGGGAGACTTTGAGACTGTGTCTCAGCCAGGGAACTAAAATAGTGGCTGATTTTATATGGGTTGCAGCTCTAGCACTGGTTTCCTATAAATAACTCACAGATGTCATTTGAATTACAGTCTTCTGCAAATAAGGGGGCTGCAGGCATACCCAGGAGCCTGTTAACAAGGAGATGACAAGCTTCAGGCATCTAATTGCTTTAGCTCATCGCCAGTAAGACACTTGCAGTCCTACAGCTAATCTGACCAGCAATTGACTGAAAATTGAATCCAAACCAGGAGAGTTATTTCGCTGACTTCAAAGGCCTGTCCACTTCCAAAAAGAAACCCCAACCCTCTATCTGTTCAGCCAGCTGCAATGCAAGAGAGCCAAAAGCTTTTGTGAATTTTCTTAGCACTTTTTCCTTAGCACTTGATGACTGCACAGAACAGACCAAATATATGAAGTTAATTGCATTTCCAAATGCAGTGCAGACAGATTACTAAAATATCTTCCAAGAAAACAAAGCAAACCACCACCAGACCTTGTCCTCTTCCACTTTTGAGAAGCAGAATAAGGGAACAGAACCAAACATGTATAATCTAACATTGTGTTATATTATAGTGGCTATAGCAACTTACACTGACATAGGATCCTTAACTGTATCAAGCAGGGTTGACATTTCAGGAGTGTGTGCTCTTTTTCTCTGGAAAATATCAATAAAAGATTATCCTGAAACCATGAGTCTTAAGAACCGAGTGAATCTTCTTGCACAGATGTGACAGGGATATTTGAAGCCAAAACCATGTAGATATGGGGCAGTGAGAGAAGGCAAAAAACCTTTTTTTTTCTATATACTGCTGGAGAAGGCTCAAGTCTGCAACTTCAGGCCTGTCCAATTACCACTGACCTCATGGGATTTTCTCCCCATCTGTGGAATCACTGAGGGAAGAGGAAACTGCCCAAATCTTTTCTGGTATTTTTAAATGATAATAAACTTGTGCTCACATAATTTGCTGCTGAAAATACTGTATGTTTTGAAAAGATGTTTTTAAGGATAAATGTTGCAATTTAGTTTTTCCACACAAGAGCAGGAATTTCCTGCAGTCTAATCCCTTTGTCCTGGGAATTGCTTCTCTTCACGATAATCAGATGCAATCCTCATTTCCACTGCAAGCATCAGATTGGGCATGCCAGCCCAGCAGAGCACCAAGCATGTGTCCAATTTAAACGCATAAGTGGTCCAACTGAAGTGAATTGGACTTTCCAAACACGTCATGCTTATGTGTTAGTAGCATAAGAGCTACTTACAAGTACAAGTATTTGCAGGATCCTTCTCTTAGTCCACATCTTCCTAACTCCGGCTTTCTCACAAAAAGCAGCTTATTAGATGTGCTATTTTCCTAGTGCTGCACTATCCTGAAAGCTTGAGGAAATTATACCACAAACTCATTGAAATCCTTTGTTGCTTTCAGTGACCATGTAAACCCTGTTCTCTATTCACAGTGAGGAGCTAAAATGGTAAACATTCTGCCTCAAAGAAATTAAGATATGTAAACACTTTCATTCCCCATCAACAGGCTTAGCCTGTGAACCCAGAGAACACTTCTATATCAATAGAATTGCACAATTGTATGCTTTCTTTTCCAGCAGTGCAAACTTAGGTTCTCTCATTTTCATCATTCTCAAATACACACAGCTATTCAGTACAATGCCTTTGGTACACTGCACTGCTCTGAGCCTCATTGTCACCTTCCACACTGAGCAGCTGAGGCTCTTCAGAAAAAGGAAAGGACACAGAAGAAACTGGAAAATGTTTATAAAGAATGGGTATGGTCAAAACCCTTTGATATAAAAAATAAACCATTACATTTGGCAAATGTTTCTCTTACTGGTAGAAAAATGTCTTTCAGGGCAAGAAAAAAGCAAGAGCTTTTCTCTCTTTCTTGTAGACTTCAATGGAAAAAAAAAAGAAAGAAAGCTTCCTTCAGGTTTTTAAAGTTCCTAATAAGAAGTGTTTGAATGTCTATTGTAATTTGAACAAATGTCTTATTGTCTAAATAAAACAGACTCCACAAGAAACACTTCCTCTATTATGGATTTTTCAAACACTGAAGGTGATTTTTTCCCCCTCTTGGCTGTATCTGTTGTTCTTCCTTCAATATTAATACTGACACTTCTCTATTAACTCATTTAGAGCTTGTGACACTGGATACAAAGACTCCATAATTACTATCCTTGCAATTCCACTTGAAGATTTCCACCAAGGCTGAAGTGTCTTGTTTTAGACACTGTACAGACAAAGGAAAAAAAAAGCCCTTGTCCCCGAGAGCATTGTATTTGACAGGACAAAGCTGACAAAGCCAACTAAACCAACAAAGAAAGAAAAAATACTTAAATAGATTTGTCCAAGATCATACAACAGGGTTCAGTTTCTGGTTTGGGGTTTTTTGGGGTTTTTCTTGGTTGTTTTTTCTTTTCAGATCAGAGGTCAAACCCAGGTCTGTTGACTTTCCATTAGCTTCTCATTTGCCTCTTCATAATCCCAAATAATTAACTTCTGTCTATCTCAGAGTGTTTGCACTCTCAGGTCACATTCTTCCAAATAGCTTCTGATGGTCAGGTGACACCTTATGGAACTGTGACCTGCAAAGGCTGGAAAAAAATATGGAAGAAAAACAAAGTCTGGGAAGTTTTGAACTAGGGCAATGTCCAGCCCAAATTAATACACTGTTGTCTAATTATTTTGCAGAAAAGGAAGAATCCATCTCTTAAAGGATAAAAAATCCTAAACTTCTATATATTTAGCAAAGTGTTCTGCTGCTGTGCTGCTCATCTGTATCGTGCTTCATTGCCATGGGAAGGGGCACACAGAGAGCTCCATCCTTCAAGGATGTGAGGTCAACCCTTAAAAAATGTGGAGGTTTTGGAGCTAGTATGTTAGGACTAGGAATTTGGTTTTGTTTAGCTATATGTAAAATACGACTTTAAATATTTAGTTTCCTGCGCCCACCGTTCCTAAGCAGATGGGTTGCAGGTGGTAGGTGGGTTTGTGGAGATCCCTGTATTTCTGACTCTTTATCCACCATCACTTGTCAAAGAAACTCAGGATAACACTTGTCAAGCACACACGTCTCAGCAATTGGGCAATTAACATTCTTTCCTTACAGCCAGGATCTTGTAGCTTGAGATGCTCATGACCTCACTTTCTCCCAAACTGTGAGGTGAGATGTTCCTAAAATGTGCAGTCAAGCCCTGGGGAATGAGTGGCCATGAGGGAAACAGCAGGATGCTTACCTTGTGCTAGGGCATTCAGAGTTAGGCTTTCCCTATGCAATTGCAAAATAGCAAAACCAAACTTAAACAATAATTTATTAATAATATTAATAATCATCATCATCACCATCATAATGAAATTTTCTTTGCAATAACAGTCCTCTTTCAACTTGAAAGGCCGAGGGCTGAGGTCCGTGCACCTGATCTGACAAAGTTTTTGAGCACAAGATCTTCATCAGCATTTCAGAAAGCCATGAGTTTATGTGATTTGCTGAGTGGTGGTGCCCAACACCTGAAAGTGCTGAGCTGGTTGTCTCTTGGGCCTTTCTCTTTGAACTAATTCTACTATTTGGACTCCTTTTTACCCATAGAGGCTCTCCCTCAACATCACCATGATTCAGAGAACCAAAGAAGAAAGAAAGAAAAAAAAAAAAAAAGCAATTGGATTAATGAGAGTGGTTGATTTCCATTTGTTTCCCAAAAGAAGGGAAAGAAAAAAGAGAAAAAAGTATAATTTTGGCTTGGCATCTGTCTTTCCTATTTTCTTCAGGCTTTTGCAACAATGTAATACCTATTGCATATGTTACCATCTGGGAATGGTAAATCACTGCTTTATAAGGTCCAAAAGTGTTATTATTCAATTTTAGAAAATAAAATTATAAAATAAAAATCCTTCCAAATCAAAAGAGCTCTGGAATGTTTTCTAGAAGTATAAGTAATAGAAGACTTCATTTTGATACACAGGGAAGTGATATTTATAACAGCCTGGCCAGATTGCAAACAGATGTTGGTAGAAACTCAATCTATTATTAAATTAATTTGCCTTTGCACCCCCAAGAGACTGTAGAACACAAAACAGATACATTCAATAAAAATAAAGTTTTCCAAAAAGCTTCAGCACTGGAGCACACGCAACATGACAGTGCCAGAACCATCTTCTTCTCACAGCTCTGGACATAAATATCCCAGTCCTAAGAGGTTCTGGTTGCTGATGGTTTTAGGGGCAAGTGATGCCCAGAGTGGAACTATGGGAACTTTGTAAGGAGAAAGCAGATGAACCAGCAGAGCTGATGTTACCGTATCCACGGCATTCTCCCAGTTGATGGACAGGTGCAATGACTAGCCAGTATGGATTGTGATATCCAGGATAAAAAAGAGGTTTCAAAGGGCTGAGTTGCCTGTTAGCACAGGAAAAGATTCGTCTTTGATCATGGAGTGGGAATGGTGCATGATCCTCTTGAGCATTTCTGGGTGCTTGGGAAGAAATCGCTTCTGGTGAGAAACTAAGCTGCAATTTGTCACTTTTACTGTTCTTTAGGATAAAGTGGAAAAAACCAGGGAAAATTCACAGGTGCTTAGGAATTGATTTTATGTCTACTAGAATGTGATTGTCACGTTATAGCAACATTCTTATTGCAGGTGTTCAAGCAATGCTAAAAGAAAATGTAAATATAATGTTTAGTGAACATCCAGCTTAGAGAGTTAGACAAGAAACTAGCAAATAATGGTGCATATGCCTGCTTGCTCAGCTGGTACAAGCCTGGTGTGAGATGGGCAGCAGAATAAAGCATAGAATGTAGGATCATTTTGGTTGGAAAATACCTATAAGATCATTGAGACCAGCCCCAAAAGAGACCCCTAACTTAGCAGTAGGCACAGAAACATCTGCTACTGTATTACAGCTACTGGTGCCCTGCCTGGGTCATTATGCAACTTAATAAAAAACCCACTAAAGGAGAGGCTTCCCTGAACACTGGGTATTTGCCAACATTCTGGGGTAGCCAATTGAGAGCAGGGTTCACACTTTGGGCTCTGCTTGAAGTCCACATAAACTTAAAAGACTAGGATGTGCTGACCTTTGCTGGATGCCAGGTGCCCACCCAGCCTCTCTGTCACTCAACTCCCCCTGCTGACCTGGACAGAGCAGAAATAAAATAAAATGGGACACAACTTGTAGGTTGAGATAAGTTTACTAAAATTGAGATAAATTTACTAAACCAAAAGCAAAAGGTTATGTGGGCACAAGAAAAGAGGGGGTGAAAAAAAGCATCAGCAAGTGATGTTTGGCCACATCGTGGAAAGCAGGGCTTCATCACATGGAGAGGGTACTCCAGAAGGCAAACATTGTAAATAATGAATGCCTCACCCTTCCTCCTCCTTTTCTTAGCTTTTATATTGGAGCAGATGTCGTATGGAATGTCCCTTTGGTCATTTTGGATCCATGTCCTGGCTGTGTCCCCTCACAGGATCTTGTCCATTTCCAGCCTGCTGGTGGAGGGGGAATGTTGGAGAGGCAGCTCTGGTGCTGTGCCAGCTCTGCCCAGCAGTTCCCAAACACTGTGGTGTTATCAGCACCTTTCTGCACACCAGTGCACAGCACAGCACTGTGGGGGCAGCTGTGGGGAAATGAATTCCAGCTCAGCCAGGCCCAAAGCAGTTCTGACAAGAAAATCTCAGGTTGGAGTGATTCTTGCACTTGGGAGTGCTGCTTCCTAAGCAGAGGCCTAATGGGGGTGCATGCTTGCCCTCAAAATGCCAGTGGGATAGGAACTCATTTATAATTTCACTCAGCCAGATCTTTCAAAACTATTTTATTGATCTCTTGGATTGTGCTAGTTTACAAAGAAGCATGAATGTAAATACTATAATTGGGGTATCCATGCTGCCCTCTGTGTTTTTGTATTTGTAATCTCTTTTGCCAGGAGTCTCTTTAAGGTCTGGAAATTCAGTTTGAACTGAATTCTTGAAAAGTGATACAATGTTTCTGAGGGGCTGTATGTGGCAATGCTGCAGGGATGAAAAAAAATAAAATAAATCGTTTAAAATGTTCTTAGCAAGGACTAGGACAAAAGTGTATTCTGACAATAATAAGATTTTAAAGATAACATTTGGGCTGTCAGGAAGGATTTTTATTTTAATAAAGTGGTGACTGGGGGGCAATCTCATTATTTCTATCTTTCTTACAATCTGAGCAAAATCTGTAAGGAAGATAGAGTGGGAAACTCTTTCCCCTCTTTTCTTCCTGCCAAGGAGGGAAGGATGAGAACTGAGCCTTGAACCAGCTCTCTCCAACCTCTGAGTTTGCTCCAAGAGCTCAGGCCATCAGCATTATGAAAATCTGTGAGATGGAAGCAAGTCTGGAACTAAAACCTGCTGCTCTCATGTCCTCCTGCCTAGCCAGAGCACAGAGGGCTTGGAGCCCTGTGGAAGCAGCTTTTCCCGGGGAGCCATCACCGTCCCTGGTGCCATTCAGACTGGATTAATGTGACATCAGCCACCTGGTGTGGCTTACACCTCTCTCTTTGTCCCAGCATCTTTCCAGTAGCTGTCGTTGAGTTGCTGATGCCTTTGTTCTTATTTATTTATTTCTTTATTTACTTTTAAATTTCTGTGTGCCTGAATTCTGTGAAAAAACTTGCAACTTCCAGCGTTGACTGGATTTAGGCATTTTTCATTCCAGCCTCGTGCTCCCAGGAATGGTGAGCAGAGCCTGTAGGAAGTTGCAGTTTGACTTGCACTCATCTGGAGCGAGGCGCTGCTGCCTGGGAGCTGCTTCTTGCACAGATGCCATCCTGGCAGCCCAGAAACATTTTAGACAGTATTGATTGTGACAATAAGGAGCAACAATGGGCAGTTCACAGGACTGGGAATGATCATTATATTTTGAAAACGCAAATTTCTTCTGGCTGCCATTGATTACTGCTGTTTATCAACTCACTAAGACCTAAAATCTGAATAATCCTCACAAATTTTAGGAGAGGAAACAGTAATAAAAGCTTCCTTTTTTCTTCATAATTGTGGGGTTTTAGTTTAATAATGTAATGAGCCCAGATAGACTTATGTTCCTAGTAGAATATAAAATAAACCAAATGGAACCATTTGTAATCAGGATTTTATCTGGGCAATGTTCTCTCTGTATCATCTACTGCCTATAAGATTGTGTTCCATTATATTGCAGCAGTAATAGGAAAGAAACTAAACTATTTGCCTCAACAATAATGCAACCAATTTTCAATGCTTGCATGTCAAAAATCCATTATTCCAGACGTGATTACCTGGAACTGCCAATAACAATTGTCACCAATTACACTTTTTTACAATGTAGCAAGATTTTAATTTCTCTTTCCTCACCCCATCTTTTCTTCCTCTTTCTTTTTGTCCTTTTTTTTTCATCTCCATCACTTAGATTAGAACATCACATTTAGTACAGGAAACAGATGTTAATATGGAAAGACAGAACATCTCAATTTTCGCACTGTTAATTCAGCTTACTGAGCCAATTTCACAATTCTCACTTTCCTCTAGTCCTAAGAGAAAATGCTAATTTAGATTGTTAAAACTGACACAGGTTAGGGTATAAAGGATAATTAGCATAAGATCCTACACAAAGTGTTTTTAGCACCATTAATCAACTCCCACCTATGCATACACATTTTTAGACAGAAGTGGTGTTGAATAGTTCTGAAAATATTCTGTAATACTTTAAAAAAACCCCCAAACCCCCCTGTAAAATTTGGTTGGAAGCAGTTTCCAGTGAAAGTACCTAACGTGCAGCTAAAACAGATCTTTTATTTTACACATGAGAATTATTAAAAGCTCATAAAAGCATTCTAGAGAAAATACCTGTAGGATTTTTAAGACTGTAGAGTATGTGCTAAAATGCAGAAATATGTCAAAATGCTTCAGCTAGTTTGGAGTTTTTCTACTTTCTCATCCCAGAAAACTTAGTCAGAATTATATAAAAGAATATAATTCTGCATTTCATGCCATTTCATTTATACACATAGATTTCAAGTAAATTAGGTTTTCCTTAGTACAAACTGGTTTTATCTTCCTTGAAAATACTACTTTGGGTGGGAAAATCTAATACAATTTTAGAAAGCTTCATCTAGGAGTATTTTCTACATAAAATGTATGTTGTGGTTACAGTTTGTATGAATTCTTTTAAATTATTTTGAATTATATATTATATTATATAATCACCAAAGTGATTACATGAACTACACTGGAAAGAATTCCTAAAATTAATAAATGAAATAAAGATACTAGGAATATCAATTTAGGACAGTGAAGTTTTACAATTTAGACGACTGTCTTGTTGATCATTGTAGCAAGCTCCACAAAAAACCAGTTTCTTTCCTAAGTCAGAAAAGCACAGAAATAAAAATTCCAGCTTCCAAGGACAGACAGTTTTAGGCATTTTTAATGCTAAAGCAGACAAGTCAAGTAATTATTGTCTCTAATTGGCACTTCCACAAGATGTAACAATTTTTACAGTACCCACAGAAAAGTGGCACTTAAAAAGGTGAGAAATTATTTCCTGCCTTGGGAAAAAGGAAAAAAAAAGAAAAAGAAGAAAAATCACATGCTTTTCTAATCTGTGCTTTGCAGAGTGGAAGACTGGCCAAGCACTTCAAGGTCTGAATCAGCAAATCACTTAAGCACATACTGGATTTTAAGCATGTGCATATTAACACTTGACTAAAAGGCTATTTTTATTCTCTGACTGGCATTCTTAACTGCTTTATTGGTTCTGCATGTGCCCAGTTTAGGTGAACACCTTGTTCTGGATGGGATTCAGCTTCAGATTTTGACAATTAGTTTCAATTCTGCAGGGGCTTCTGTGAGAGCAAGGAGGATTTACTGGTTTTGCACAATCCAGCACGGACACAGGGCTGATTCAGCTGCCTTACACACACCTAATGTTTTATGCACTGCAGGTAACTCAGGTCATCTTGACACCAAATTCCTGCTAAAGAGGGACCTGAGTCTTCTTGAGGTCTGTGTCACATCTGCCAGCCCTACAGATCTCAAGGGGTTGTCGTGTTAAATGTTGGTAGATACTTAACTTAGCAATTCTAAGAAGATATTTTCCAGTACAGCCAGAAGTGTTTGAATCAGTTTGTCCTTATTCTGACATGGACTGCCAGTTGAGAAACCACTGAGCAACCCCAGCATCCCTGGAGCTGCTCCTCCAGGAGGCAAAGGTCCCTGTATGTCATGTGTCATTTTTGTAAGCACCATGAGAACATCTTAAAGACACTCGAGCATCTCAAATAATACTAAATGCCTGCGTGGTCAACGAAACTGAGCTCAATGGAGATCGTGGTCAACGAAACTGAGCTCAATGGAGATGAGAGTTATTCAGCTGGTCCCCCGTTTGACAAGCTGAAGAACTTTGAAGGCTCTGTGGACAAAAATGAACCTATTTAGTTATGAGCATACATCCTAGAGACCTTATTTGAAGCTGGAACCGCATCCAGTCCTCAGAGATGCATCCACTCACCTGTGAACAGACACCTGGTGCCAGTTCAGAAGCCGGGGGCTATACACAACAGCTGTACAGACCTGGCAAATGTGATGCAGAACCTGAGGGAGACCTGTGACCTTTAGGAATCGTAACTGGAGGCCAGCATAAAAGTTCAAGTAAAGAGTTGAATTTAATACCATATTAACAGGCTTGCACAGAAGTATTCATTAATGCACTTTGTTAAATAAGACCTGAGCAATCAATAGCATTACTTCCACCTGTGGTGCAAAATCAGAGAACGCCTCCTGGAGTGGAAAATATACGAATCAGAGTTCACAAAATACAATCCACCTCTTCTGCTCTTTGTAAGCTAAGCTACATTTTCATTAGACAAAAGTTTCTGGGGAAATAAACATAGATATTGTAGAAATGATTGAAGGAGTTTTTCACTCTTTTTTACAGCTCACCCAAAGCAACAGATCTCCTCACCCAAGCCCAGAAATCTTTATTTATCAGAAATAATCTACGCTCCAAGAGACTTTTTAACTGCCATGCATCTCCTTTGTTTGTTATAAAGAAGCTCTTATTGACCACAGCAAGCTCTGCTTCACAATGGACAGTGCACAAAAGACAGATACTTTATACTGGAACCACTAATAAATATCTATATGAAGTCTGGGCTGAAAGAAAGAACAAACCATCAAACTAATTTACACGTTGAAGTTGTTAGTATGGCAAATAAAGCCAAAGGAGGAAATTCCCAGTATCCAATGGACACCAGACTAGCTGGCCCACACAAAGAGATTAAACCTATATTTATTTTGGTTGTCATGTACATTGGCCCGTGATGGAACTAAAAATGAGTACTGTCCAATCTGTTCATTTGTTTTCTTTTTTTCCTAATGAACAGTGAATTCATTGATTTACTGAAACATAAATCTTTAAAGAAGAAATAAAATATCTCTGGAAACAGAGGCAAAATCACTAATTATTTTCAGCCATGAAGACAATGAAAAAGAAAAGGGACCCTTTGAGAATGTAGTATTATTTTATTTCACTATTTTAAAATGAGTGGCTTTATTTTCACCAGAACTAACTGACTTCATGTTTTGGAAGAGTATCTTGTACTTAAGCAAATCATCTCCACTGACAGAAAAAAGATCAAGTAATGACATCAACTAACCTTAGAAAGAAAATAAGTAAATTTATGTGTTTTATTGATGAAACACTTGAGCAGATGTAATTGTGCAATTTTTTTGGTATTGCTGAAAAATTTTGCTGTAGCTAGTTTCCCCACCTTTTTTGTGTGGCTACCAAATAGAAAAGAAACTGAATTATTCACCCAGATCTAGTGCCAACAAGTATGTCGATTAGTGTTAAGTATTGTAGGTTTTTTTTATTCAGCCATATGTCCACTTTGGCTAGGATTGAGGCCAGCTGCTAATTTTATACAAGATATAAACAGATGCTGGGTAGCAAATCTTGATGTTTCCTTGCCTAAGATTAAAACTACACATTTACACGGAAAATTCTGTCTTTAGTGATTGTTGCAGGTCAACCACATCTATGGTAATGACCATTTCAGATGAAACCACTTTTCCTGATCTGCTTTCATGGATGCTTTTCTTTTCACTTCCTTCTACATGGCTCACAGAGGAGGTAAATACCCACAGGCACATACCTGAGAAACAAGTATTTTTTTTCTTAGACTCTTCACAAGCAACTCCCTGGATTCTGTTTCCAGATGGAATATGAAGGCACTCAGATGCCTCGAATAGATTTTCATATATGCTGGTCCTTTGCCAACAGAAAGACCTGGAAACAGAAGAATTCCTAAGTGGATGCAGCATCCAGAAATATTAAGCCATTAGGTAGATCAATTTCCTTCTCAGCCACCTGCTTGGGGATCTTGTACAAACATTGCCCCCTGCACACTGTGGTGCACAGACCATTTGTTGTCTTGAAAAACTCATCAAAAACTATTTATCCTTGTTTATGTAGACTATAAAACTTTCAAAGTCTACTTGTTTCTAGTGCAGGACTATCCTGGGGCTAATTTCCCATTCTCTCTGTTTAAAAGCACCTTGTAAAAATGTCATTTTTTTTCCTGCAAAAGATTAATGCTCAAGCTTCCAGAAGAAACTAGCTATATAATGGTGTTTGACTTGCATATCTCATAACTAAATGCTAATTTAAACAAATGTAAAATAACCATAGAATGGCTTTTTTTTTTTCCCCGATAATCAAGAGCTACTCTCCTCCAGAGCTGACACTTCTAGGGCTACACTGATTTCTCATAAGTATGGATTTGGGGCTTATCTCTGTAAAGAATATATAGAATGATAACCTGGTTGTACTTCACTATATGTTCAGCCTCATGCAAAAGTCAAATCCACAGCCTTTTTCTAAATTACTTCCTCTCTTGATATATGGACCTTATTTACAGCCTCCCTTTGTGCAACCATAACGCCATCACACAGGGCTTAGGTTCTGAAAACCGTAGCAATTGCCTGAAAATTGATTTGATGTCTTTTGCCCATCCCTCCCTCAGGTCCCTCAAGACATTTTAATATGAGCCATGACATTATGATGGATGAAATCTGGCATTTTACTGTAGCAATGCTACTCCCATGTGGAAAATAACAGCTTGTTCAAAGCCCATCTTCCAGCCAGATTCAGGATATACACTAAGCCACATCTTCAGTCTCCCCCTTCTCTCTACTCTTTCACAATATCCTTTGCAAACAGCTTCATTTTGTACATCAACCTGTCTCAGTACCAGATTTTTGCTAATCCTTGCCACTCTGTGCAGCTACCTCGGAGCACACAGGCTACAGCTGCACCCTTTCCCTCCCCAAACTCTCTTGGACAAGCAACACACACAAGTAATTCAGCTAATTCACTGGTAATTACCTGAACAGAAAAGGAATCTGGTTAATACGTGGAATTAATTCACTGTAAATCATCTATGACAATGTGAAGCTCCTGGTGAACTGTAAGTGCATTGATAACATGTTACACACAGGCTGAAGCAATGAACCAGTTTTGTAGATGTTTGTGTGCTTAATTTACCCAGCTGAAGTCCAGGCAAAGCACAGAGGATTTTGGCTTTCTGGGTGCTGGAGAAAAGTGAACTCATTTTAGATAACTAGAACATTTAGGAATATCTAGTGATCAACTGAGAAAACGTATTCTGTCATCAACGGTTGCAATTGTTTATTTTGTTAATAAATAAAGTTGAAATCACACTGGAAAGCATTTTGCTTCTTATTCAACCTTAAATTCATGAAAGTCTGAAGTGGCCATCTATTTTTGTTCATTAAAAGCCCATATGGTCATAGGATAAGCTGAACCCTGAATTTTCTTCACTGACAGTGATGGGAATGCAGCATGACTAATTCAGATGTGGACGTCTCTAATGAAAACTAAACCAGGGGAAGCAGCAATACCAACCAGAGCTGCCTTCCAAAGCCAGCTAGGAAACCTCAGCAGGAAACAACATTTTTGCTGCAACACAGGATTATCCTAGGAGGCATAGTTCCATTTCTGTTTCCACTGGACTTTATATAGTTTGTGTTGATTTGAGCTGTTCACACTCACTGCTGTCTACTGGGGAATGCTGTTAATTTTTAAATACGAGTGCACTGAAAAGTCTTTAACAATACATTTTAAACTGTTGATGCGTAAGATGCAGGTAAGTATCAAGGAAATTCTGCAAGCATTTCTGTGTTGATCAGTGCTTATTTGGCCATGGGATTTTGGCACCTAAAATGTCAGGATCCACCTTCTCTCAGTAATCACACAGGTGGTCATCAGAGGAAAAATGGGTTCTGTCAGGATTTTGAGGGCAATAAAAAGCCCTTAGCACCCCTGTCTATAACCTGTGACCATCAGGCCCTGTCCCAGCAATGTGGTTGGATAACACAGTCTTACCCCACACACCAAAGTCCTGGTTTCATTTCACTTCCAGCAAGGATTTGTACCCCCTGCCTTGTGTGGAAATCCGAAATCCCATGCTGCAGAAAATGTGGGGAGAAAAACAGAGTACAGAGCGGTTGAAGACTCGGAGTTGAACAACCCCTTAGTTATGAAGAGGAGCGGAATTGCACCCACTTTTCCATTTCTGATGCACATTGCACTCTGAGTCAGCAGCTTCCCCAAGCAATCTTTTTGAACCCTAAACACTTGCACATAGCTTTAAAGTGCAAATGAATGCATTTGTATGTGAAGCAGATATTTACGACTCCAGCTCTGAAAAAATAGGTTTTTCTTGTCTCTTCTGCCTTGCAATGTACACACACTGTGAGACCAGATGTTTCATCATCATATGTTATCTTAACTGACAATAGAAAAGTATCTGTATAGTTCATGGAACATTATTGAACTATGTGTTGACAGTTGATTTGATACAGAAAAATAATAATAATAAAAATGCCTTAAAGGCTTTTGCCATTTATTTCAGTCCACTTTTTTTCTTGCTGCCCTTTAGCAAATTGTTTACTTTGTTTTAGCTATTTCATGTTCTGTCTTTTCTTTTCTTTTCTTTTCTTTTCTTTTCTTTTCTTTTCTCTTCTCTTCTCTTCTCTTCTCTTCTCTTCTCTTCTCTTCTCTTCTCTTCTCTTCTCTTCTCTTCTCTTCGCTTCTCTTCTCTTCTCTTCTCTTCTCTTCTCTTCTCTTCTCTTCTCTTCTCTTCTCTTCTCTTCCTCAAATTCCTTTGACAACCTGAGAAAGTCTTGCAGCTGAATGCAGTATTAATTATATTTCAAAGCAAACCTTTTATTCATTTGGGGACAATCTGTGAAACCTAAATCTGTGACTGAAGCTGCTGCCAAGCCAATTACTGCAAAATAACTCAAATATGTCTCGACAGATTGCAATTTTTCCTATTGTTAGATTGTTTATTTTTTAGATCAAAAGGTTATGTTCACTTAAATTAGACTTGCATTTAAATATTCCATAACTTTTGTGCATGATGGATCTGTAGGTGCATGTAGAGAATATACAGTGAAGCAAACAAATTGCATTCAACCAACAATGAATATTATTGATCTATTTCTGCTTCTTTTTTAGAAATCAACTGCAAATATATTGTAAGTATCAGAGATTCATGATTTCTAGGACTAGAAAGGAAAATTACAGTCTAACTTCTTTCATAAGCAGAGGAAATTAAAAAGGGCTTCTTGCTCAGCCATTTCTGCATCAAACAACTCTTTTACAATATATAAAAATGGGATTTCAAATCTTTCAGTGGTGGAAAATCCATTGCCTTCCTAGGTAATTTTTTCTGCCAGTTAAGGATGTATAATTATCAAAGGAAATTTCTACTGTATTTATTTATGTCATTCCCTACTCTTAAAAAGGAACAAAATCCTCCCAGGCCAGACTGTGAATCTTTGCTCAAATGTGAGAATTCCTAAGGATGCCAGAGGAAGTAATACTTCCAGCAGTGCTTGGTGTAAGCGAAGTTGGTACAATGTGCTTTATGGATTTGTTCAGTTTCGAGTTATCTGATGAATATTTTAGCTAAATAGATGACAACCTATTGATTGCTCATGACATATTTGCTGCCGCAGTTATACTATTCATAAACATCCAATTGCAAAGCAAAGTAAGAGAGTTAAATCACACAGCTATTTTTGTTTCCACAAGAAATAAATCTTCTGCAGTGGGAAAAGACATACATACATGTATGCAAATACAGACACATTTTTGATTTGTCTCCTATGTTAAATACGAATCTGCTTTATTACTTGTAAGATCTTTCTTCACACTAAAATTCATCCCTAAAAAAGTCCTTAGTCAGACTAAATTTGTTGACTTTGCACAGCATTGCCTGAATTCTCTTATTCTGGTTACAGCTTTATCTGTATTTTGGACTTGCTCTTTGACATCACATTTCTCCAACCCTTAACAAGCTGAGAAATTTCTGGTCAGTAGAGCAGAAAATGAAGAGATTGCTTCATGCACAGATTGTGACACTACTCCAAATAATCATCCTGATTAAGCTTTCAGAAGTGCTCATTGATTATTGAACACCTACTTGTGTTAGTTGTGTATGGGCCTTCCGAAAATATAGAGCATTCCACACCTGCCTCAAAATTCCCTGAGCAGAAATGGGAGAATTCTGACATTTTTCTCTTTAGCCAACCTACAAAAAACAAAGAAAATGGAGGCTGGCTTGTTTTGTATTCCAGCAAAAAACTAAACATTATTCCAGCTCCTGCATAAATTCCTTTAGAGCTGAAGGCAAATGTTTCAGATCTGGTGGACATCCCTAAATTCCTCTGACTTCACTGGGTTCAGAGCTGAAAATTTCATCTCTGTGGCTCTGCAGAGTCAAAATGGAAATGACAGTTGATTCTGCCAGTAATAAAGCAAACCTCCCGCCCCCCAGAAATGTGGGTTTTTTATAGTTTTTTTGCCTATTGAAAAACCTTGTAGATATTCATCTGCCAAAAAGAGAGAAAGAAGAATGAATTAAAAAGAAGAAATTAAAATGAGTGTTAAAGAAGTTCCTACATTCTCCAACTGTGTATTTTCTCATTTTGTTCTTTTGGATGAGCTCGAGCAATTCACAACATCTAAACCAAATCTCATCTTGCACAGCCTCAGCTCTTTTAGAGGCTGATGAATTCGCTTTTGTTCTTCTTTGAGATATTCTTTTCAAAATCTCATCTCACCGAATTTGATCTCAACACTGAGCTCTCACAAATTTCATGGTAAAACCTCTTTACTCCCCAGCCCACGACCTGAAGAACATTCACTAGGGACTCTGACACTGTTTCAAGGAACAACCACAGTTTGAGGTTTTCTTTTTTTGTTTTTGATTTTGGTTTTTTGGTTTTGGTTTTGGTTTTGGTTTTGGTTTTTTGGTTTTGGTTTTGGTTTTGGTTTGGTTTGGTTTTGGTTTTTTTAAGGATTTTTTGTTGGTTTTTTTTTTTTGGTTTTTTGGTTTGGTTTGGTTTGGTTTTGTTTTTTTGTTGTTTTGTGGGTTTTTTCCCTAAAGGACATGAAGCAGTACCTAGTTTGTTCTTACCCTGAAACAACTCATTTATAGTGGATCTTGTTCAAGGGAGCTCTCAGAAAGTATCATAGAGTAGACTGTGACTATATTTGTTTGCATTTTGTGGGCTGTGATTACTGCCTTTGACTGGTGGAAAAACTGACAGTTTTACATCATCCTGTTAGCCCCACTTCCCACTTCAGCCACCTGGCATGGTTTTTTTTCTTTTACACTTTGGATTATTTGCAGTAGGATGCAGAAATGGTAATCTGTCTCAATGACTGCAGAGGGGCTTTTAGGTGGGTGGTCTTCAAGGCACTCTATCATCTTAAAAAAGTTACATAAAATAGTCCATCATCAACTCATCTTGGTAAGAATGCTTGGAAAACCTAATTCTGAAGGTGAGAGAACCGAGTTCTCTCCAGACAAAAATAAAGCAGGATAAACTGAAAGTCTGCAAAATGGACTTAACTCATCAACAGGTTGACTCACCATATTTAAAGGTGATTTTGTATTTGCTGCATGGTCCACAAGACTGACCCACTCAGAGAACTTGGTATAAAAACTCTTGCAAGCCCTTGAACGTTGCAATCCAGCATCTGTGTTCTAAACCTGCCAAGTATAACCTCTGAATGGTCACCAGGCTATTGGCTCCAATACTAAAACATATTGAGGAGGAGTGGAAGAGGGGAAGGCAATCCAGGAATGGGAGAAGCTCATGCCAAGAAAGTGTCACACAGATATATAGGAGCCAATTACCTTTGTAATTGTGTTTTACCAATAAAAGCCAACATTGTGTCCAGATTCCTGTAAGATCTGCTTGCTTCAGTGACAGTTTACACGTGTAGCTAATGAGTTAATGGGAAGATACAAACTCTCATTGAAGGAGAATGACTATATTACACGAAGAGGAAGAAAAACATTGTGAATGTAAGAAGTCATCAAACTTCACCAGAAGTCCTATTAACCCACTCAAAGACAATTAGATACAGAGCACCTATCAGGATAAGTCCTTTATTAGCATCTGTCTATAGATTAAGCATTAGGTGGAAATGAAGCTCGCCATGGAAAGGGGCACCTGTTTCAAGGTGGGTTTTTATTAATGATATCCTTGATACCCACAGGCCAGTCTTTGCAAATATAATTCCAGAGTTCTTATCATCAAAACAAATAAACTTAAATAAAGCTCTGATAGAAATAGTTCAGATCTGTTGGTTTAAAGAGCCACCGTCACACATACAACTTCAAACTAAAATGTCAGGCCTGTAGTTAAAATGTTCACATGCATGCAAGTTGCTGGAATAAAAAGAGGGATCTAAGGTTAATAAAGACAATAATAACAGTAGTGGAAAGATTAACCATTTCTGATCTTAAAAGGCAAACCCAGGGGCAAAGATTTCCAGTAAACTGCAATTCAGTACATTATTGGTCCAAGCTACTTTTGTAACCTGCATTATCATACTACCCAGATACATCCATCTTGTCATGCAGCGACCTCCAAAGCAAAGATTGTACTACTATTATAGGTATTATTATTCCCTTTGAAGACAGGGAATGGGGGATCGAGTCTTACCTATTTTTCTCAAGGTTGTATAGAATAAGACAAAATTAAAATAAAATGTTAAGTCTGATTTTGTGACTTAAAGATTGAACAAGGCACATTCTTTTATTTTGAGTTGCCCTCGTGGTCCGACTTCAAGCTGTTCCAGAGTCCAGCCCTTCTTCCCTCTCCAGGCTCTTCCTTCCTAAGCGTTTCAAATGGACAGTTAGAAAAGGGAGTCAGCAAAAAATCAAAAAGCATTTCTGAAGTAATGCAGTAAGATTATTTTCCCTGTGTTATGTTAAGTTACTGATTGTTACATGGAGAAGTGAAAAAAAAATTAAATTATGAAGAACTTGGGAAGCTGGGAGTTTTGTTCACATGAAAAGCAATTATATAACAAATTTTCACTAGGCAGATGCCTTACAGTCCTGATCTGGGGATGCACAAGGAGCTGGGGACACATCCACGGCTAATGACCCAAACTGACCATAGGGATACACCATACCCTATGTGGTCATGCTTTTATATATATATGTGCATATATATATATGTAAACATATATAAACTAGGGGGAAATCTGAGTGATGAGCAATTACATTCTGTATCACTCAGTTTGTATATTCTAGTTTTTATTATTATTATTAATTATTCACTTCCTTTTATATTTTGTTAAACCATTTTTATGTGAACCCACAAATTTTACTTTATTTTGCCCCATCCTCTCCCCATCCCACTGCAGTGTGAGAAGTGAGCAAGAGGCTGTGTGGTGTTTAGCTGCCTGCCAGCTTAAACCACAACACTTACTAAATGTAAATCATCTTTAATTATGCTTATATGTTCAGTCAGGAAAGAGAGACAACTCTTTTTGAAGCATCACATGGGGCTAATATTTAAAAATTATTTTCAGCATATTTCTAATGACCTTTCAGTCAAAACCCCTTTGAACTACAGTCCCAGAAACTTTGCCTGTAAGAGTTTTAGATTTCAGGTGTATATTTGGTTTCATTAGATAAGGGTTTGCAGAGAGAAACTGCCTTTGATCTTATCAACACCAAAAAACTGAACGTGCAAATTTTCAGGCATGCAGACCCATGCAAGGATAACCTCATCCCTTGAGTTCCTATTTATGGTGACCAAGCCAGATGCTGCAGCAGAAGAAAACTGTCATGAAAATAAGCATATGCAGGAGAGTAATGACTTGGAAATCCAGAGATCAGATTTTGTTTTGCCGTGTATCTCCATGGCCCTGGGAAGAGCTTTCAAGTCCCAATAGTTGCTTCTTGCAAGGGCTTTTTGGAGAAAGGATTTTCCCTGGCTTTGTACAGGCAACCTCAGTCTCAGTGCCAGGCTTCATACTGTTTTTTCCAGTCCTGTCAATCCTGAGGTCCAGTTGTGCACTTATTTTTCACGCAGGGATGGAAACCCTGAACAGAACATCTCATCACCTGCTTGTGTGGGAAAAAAACCATCTGTACAGCCAACCTAGAAAAGAACTGTGATATTCTACATATCGCCTAGATCAATGGCCACAAGTGTGGCATCTATCATGAACTACATCTTCTCCAGGAGACATTTGGTTACTGAAAGTCAAGGATTAATAAAACACTATCTCTACATGTTGTGTTCCGGATTTCATAAACATATAGATATAAAAATAGAAGTGGCAAGTTACCTTGTGTATTGAAGAGCTTCAACATGTTCTCTGTGCCAGGACCAACACATATGAAAATTTATCAGAGAAGAAAGAGAATAAAGACTGAGAATAGTTTAAAACAAGTCTGATCAGGGAAAATAATGATTATATTCATGATCTCTTTAACTTTAGTTTTCCACTGCACATGATACCACACTTCCCTGGGAGATGTGAGAAAATATAAAAAGCTGTCTTAAATTAATAATAAATCTATAAATATATAAATAGATTTTATATGTGTATATATACGGAACTAAGATAACTGTTAGGTGAAGTAACTGAGAAATATACTTAAAACGTTTTTTTTCAAACTGTATTAGATTCTTGCCCTAAATATTGAAACTCTTCAAATTTAAAAAGCAATTTATTCTCCCATTCTGCCAAAAAATCTGTGGTTGCCAGCAGCTGAGACAGAGTCACGATACCTGTCTGTACTTGGAGTTAAATTTGCTTACATAAGCTTATTGAAGCAGTGTTGAGAATATTTCTTAGCCAGTGACTTGCAGGTGTTCTGTCAGACAGGATTTACTTCGTTGGCTGGATTGACTCTCAGGCATTAAATTCCTTGAAAATTAGTTTTAGTGTGTGCACTTTGCAAATATGGGGAGACACTGGTCAAGTGGCCCTAAAGCTTCTTCTTCTTTCTTTTATTATCCTATGAAATGGGATTGCCTGGGAGAAATTCTGGTGCTTGGACTTTAGTGAAGCCAAGTATTTGAGGTTTAATACACGTGATGCCTAATTTCCACCACTCCCATTGACTTAACATTATCATGTATTTTATGTTCTGCAATTTCATAGGTTTAACAATTTGATAGAGCTTATGGCCGGAAGGTACCTTTAGATCATCTAGCCTGGCCGTTTGCATATCAGAACCCATTATATTTCACATTCATGAAACATTTTAAGCTCAAAGACTGCATTTAAATGGAAGTTTTCCAGTCTTCAGAAGACTGAATCCTGTGCCGCGGAGGGAGAACAGGAGGGAAGACAGGTAACAGCGGTGTTCAAGTGGCTGAAAACATAGAGAATGGATTATCTGATACTTCAGAAAAGAAGAAAAAAGAACTATAAACACTGTGCATGAGGATTGGGCACGAGAACCAAACTTTCTGAGTGGTGATGGACTAGCTGGAGGCACGAGGATTAATTTTTTCCAGTTGTAACCATTGCTTGACTTTAGATTGACAGCCTGTAAATAAATCCTGGACAAATCATGGCTATGTTGCCACCAAGTAGCTGTAGAAAGGGAGCAAGTACAGCAATCCCAACACTCAGATCCCTTCAACTTGCCAGGCTGGAAAATGGGGATAAAGCAACAGAATTCCTGTATAAAGCTCCTGACTAAGTAAGAGCTAAAGATTTTGAATGTTGATATTGTCATTCAAAACTGCTCAAAAGCTGTGACATCTTATCTCTACACAGCTGAGGTTCTGTCCTTTGTAGGCAGCTTGAGTAAGGGCTGTTCAATGAACATCTTGCCGAAGCATTTGAAATTTCAACATAAGCTCTAATTAAAAGACATAAAAATCCTCTTGCCTATCCAAAGTTTCATTTTCATGGTTCCGCAGGAGTGATTTAGAATAATTCTACTTTATAGACTGTATAATAAATAAGACCAATCTCAAAATCTCAAAACAAACTGAAGTGAGGTGAGTAGGTTATAAATCTGGAGAATCTGGTCTGCAAAAGAGATGGAATTTTCATGACTTTAATGTGTGATTAAATTATTTTTAACTGAAGGAAAAAATAATCGTACAAGACAAATATTGAGATGCATAATTAATATACTAAGGAGTGTACCATTCCAGATGTATGTCATAAACCACAAAATCTGCAGCCTCTGCTCCTACAGTGGATGACACAAGCAGGGGAGAGGGTTGCTGTGATGATTGACATCCTTGGAAGTTTTAATCCCTCCATCTTCCACTGATAATGTTTAAAATTATCACTGGAGGGATATTAACACTGGAGTGTCAAGGATAATTTTGAATGTATAAACCTATTCCCAAATAAAATGGCATCTTCCAATGTGGTTTTCATTTAGTGAATGAAATCTTCCAGGCTTGAATATGACAGTGATAAAGGATAATAATGTGCAGCCATATCTTGAAATTCAATCCATTTCAGTATTCAACAAGCTATTGCCACCTGCTAGAAGAGGAAAATTCATCATTTTTCCTTATCCAATAAAATAAAATCAATAATTGTGATGTGTTTCTTGCTCAAAAGTGTTTCTTCTAAGGTATTCTAAACTTCATCTGCAATACTTTATTCTCTGTATATATAATTTTTGTAATTATTTCTACTCTCATATGCACACCTGCAAAAGTACACCATCTGAAAAGCTCAACTACCCTCCTCTTGCCTTTATAAATGTCTGACTGAATGCACAGGGAATTTGAGGAGAGCAAAGAACTAAGAAATGCAACTTCACCAAGAGCAAAAAAAAAACCTGAAACTTTACACCTGCCTGCAGTAATTGCACATTGTACAAGAGCTCTGATTTCCAGCAAGACAAAATAATCTTTCAACACAACAGGTAAGTGTTCACTGTGGAGTGGATGATGTTGTGATTAAGGGCACAGCCCTGCCCTCCCCGGTCCAGCGTGGGTCATGCAGAATTTGAGCCAAAGATGAACAGGTTGAGTGCAGGTGTTTGGGGAGCGGGGAGGCAGCAGATGGAATGGCTGACTTTTCCTGGTACTCCTAGTAAAATTTAGCAAAGTAATTTTGGTGACTCTCATATTTATTGAAACCTTTGCAAATATGCAGATTTACATCAAATGGAGTGAAGGGGTTTTTCTTGGGGGAATTCTTTTATAAGCATTCGAGTGGTTTTATCCACAGTTTCTGGAACTTATTAAAGTGGGAGCTGGTGTCATCTTTGTGAAGGAGAAGGTGCCTGTGAAAAGGCACAAGCCTTTTCACTGGAATCAGTGTGGTAAACTGGAATGGAGACCATGTCAAAAAGGGTTTCTCAGCAGGGTTTTTTACAGGATTTCTGAGATTATTTTCTCTCCATTGGTGATATGGAAATCATAGAGTAATGGAATCACTCAGGACTAAAAAGACCAATAAGATCATCGAGTCCCATCATTAATCCACACTATGTAGTCTATTGTTAAACCATGTGCCAAGTGCCACATTGATACCTTTTTTTAACATTTCCAAGCATGGTGGTTGCACCACTTCCGTGGGCAACCTATTCCAATGCTTGGATGCCTTTCAGTGAAGAAATTATCCTCTTGTGAAAGTAGTTTAGTGGACATGAATCAGAGAGTGAAACCAAAAGGTGCCATCAAACTGCAGGTGGGTGACCTCTCTAGAAGGACCGAGGACTTACTGTTACTCATAAATAACTTACAGTTTCCAGAAAGGACTGGGATTTTAATATCAGCTGTGCTATCATTTAACCCAAATGCAGCAACACCCATCTTTTTCAAGCAAGCAGCTCAATTTCATATTACTGTTCTGATTCAGGCAGAAATGGGCAAGAATTGGAGTTACAAGTAACTGCAGATGGTACGTGAGTGATTAGACTGTTCAACAATGCATCCACTTGCTTAGAGATATCTTTTAAGGCTTTAGCCTTGATTGGCACATTTGCTATTGAAAAATAGCTTAGAAATGCTATTTCTTACAAAAACATTTCATATATTCCAAAACAAAGTATGATCATAAGCAAAAGAGCAACAGCAACAATTTGGTCAATCTGAAACAATTTGCTATGATCAGAATTAATATGACTCATGTGGCTCTAAAGTTGAAGCTCCAGCATTTTACATTTATCTGCTGGTAACAAAATTTGTACACACACAAACTGACAGATTTTTTCTTAAAGTCAGAGCCAAGATCAATCTTTTCGTATCTACTTGTTAATGACACATACACTGTGGGTAAATATCACTCACAGTTCAGAGACCTTTGATATTTAGTCTCTGCACCATATGTGGAAATCCTGGGGATGGAATCTCATGCAATCAGTCTCTGTTAGGAAATTTGGATTTAGAAATTGAAAGCTTATCAACATAATACCTAATCTAAGCATTGCTGGGTCTTCCTATGGTGTCTCTAGTTCCTTTTCTATTCAGCTTCCTTACTCCAATAAAGATATATTGACAGCAGGATTGATCTCAGCTAAGAGTCTAACACATCTAAAAATGTTCAGGGTCAGAGCAGGAGTCATCTTCGACAAATATTGAATTGTCTGCACTGCAATGCTGTTGGGTAAAGAAGGTGATAGGAATCATGGTGATGTAAAACATCCCTACTCTTAACCATCACCTTTAATTACGTATCAGCCACTGACCTTTCTGGACATCATTTGATAATTACTTTAAGGCATCCTGTAGATCCTGAAATTTTCCAAAAGTGCTTTGCAAAAAAAATATACGTTCCTTCTCCAAAAAATGGACTTTGGTTGAAGTTTCTTTCTAAAATTTTCTTTCTGAATGAAAAACTACAGAAGGATGTGGACTTTCAGGTGAATCTGAAAAAAAATTATAGGCAGAATTAGGGTTTTCAGTAAGTGGGTTTTTTAACTTTTTTTCGATTGAGCTACTTTACTAAAAATGTTCTTGCATCAAAAGGATAAAATAATGAATCAGAAGAATTATTAACATTTTTTAAAAAGTAGAATATATACAAAATTTTTAATCACAGAGCTATAACTAAAGATAGCAACATTTTATTCCACTAATGTAGACAAAAAGGTAAGCATGTTTTTGAGCACAAAGAAGTGGGTTTTAAGGCTGAATTAAAACTAAAACCAAATTATTAGCATAATTAAATAAGTATCAGGTCGTAACTGTGGAAAAGGTGACTGGTACCAAGGAATGGAAGGAATGTTGTTGAGGAACACATAGATATTGATGGCCAATGGGTGAAATACTATAATATATCACAAAGTCATGGCTGATTTAATCCAGGTTTTTGGTAATCAATCAGGACATGAGTTTTAGTTCTCAGACTGAGGTTCAGAAGGCTTTGTACATATTTTTTGCTTTTCGTGCTTCAAATAGTAGTGACCAACTGTTTTGTAGGAGAGAGAATCTTTCTGACTGGAGGTGGTTTTGTCCATTATTTATTGTCTACATGGCTCATTCTTGTGTTTTCATTTCACAAGTAAGACATTTAGTGAAATTCATGAAGTATAATATGTTCTGCAAAAAAACAAATGAAAGATCAAAGACTTTACGAGTCCACTGTGGAAATATTTACTGTGGTTGTAGCGGAGATGCTTTACTACAGTTTAAACTTTTTACTTGCCTATGATCTAAATCCCTTTGTCATGTTTGTGGCCTACAGAGAGTTTTTTTCTGATGAGTTTAGAGATTTGCAGACTGTGAACGGTTGGAAGAGCTCTGAGCAGACACCATCTACCCATATAAGTTTAATGTATAATTAAACAAGTCATTTAATCATATTGTTCATCAATTTCCCCCCCAGTTTCCAGGGTAGGATGGCCTGTAACACATTGAACCTGTGACGTATGGAAGTAATTCTTGTGATGTATTTGAATGTTCCTTTCACAAGAATCCATTCCCCTGGAAAAGTGCCTTGTTGGATAAAATTCCCCTTTTAAATATTTAGGTAGGTATCATGAGTGTTCTTCTCAAAGCAAAAATATTGGTGTCCAAGGATATGGCTGGATAACACAATTTTTCATGATGTGTTTTGGATGTGTTCATAGAAACAGATGTGTTGGTTTACAGGTCTTTCACAGATTTTAGTTGATAAACTGTTGCTTTTGATTCTGTTTTTAGTGTCTAAAAAGTGAAGATCGTAATCAAGGATTCCTGACAAAGTATAATGGAATGGTGTTTGTTGCTGAAACAATAGCAGAAGTCAATAAAAATACATATTTGTATAAAACATGATAAACTTGTAATCTTTTTATCTTAGATACAGCACAAACTTCATGGTATCATAGCTAAAAATACCCCAAACCTATCTGCATTAACTTCTATATAAACAACATCTTTCAGATTAAAAACTATAAATAGAGACTGATATTATGATCCCTAATTTAAAAAAAAAAAAAAGAGAAAAGCTCTAGCCAGCCATCAAGTAAAGAATTTAAAGAAATATTCCGTGATTGCTCAGAATAGTATTTATCACTTCTACTTCAACATATTTCTATGCAACACAGAACAGCGTAATTTTTTTCTCAGTTCATAATGACAAAAGGGATGATCTGGCACAGACTTAAATGTTCCACCCTAGTAGGGTAGATTCATTGCAGATGGTGGAAAACCAGTACAAGCAGCACCTGGTAAACTGTGACAAAGCCCTTAATGTGAATGTGTGTAAAATGCCTTCACTGATGCTCTACCCTCTTCTCAGGATGGGGCTTTCCCTGGGATCATTTCTATGTTTTTATGTCTGTGTTAAATGGTATGACATCCCAACAGGAATATCTAAACACCCGGAGGAGATATTCATCAGTCAGGGTTAGGAACAGAGGGGACAGGCTTATCAGAGCCTGGATTCTGCAAGCAGGCTGGCTACAACAATTAATATTCTTCTATGCAGTTTGGAAAATTTTGCTTCCAATCAAGTTCACTGCTCCAGACATATGGATAAATCCTGTTCAGATGAAACAAAAAACAAAGGGGGGAAACGGTAGCAAATGAAAAACTGAATGCTTAAAGATAAAAATTAATTTATTTCCTTTCCTGTCCTCTCTAGTTGAAAACTAGCCCTAGATAAACAGTTTATGATAACTCCTACTTTTGATTTCTGTTTTCTTTGATTTTTTTAGCTACCTTAGCAAATTTGGCTTGTGTAGTCTTTTGGTGGAACAATATGATTCAGGGATAACACAGAGCCATGTGAGCTCAGCAGCATCACCAAAGGTACAGATGGGTTCAGACCTGCTCAGACACAGGGAAGTCTGGCAGCCAGGGTTAAATGTGCTAAATTCTGAAGGTACTGAGGAAACAATGGCTGATGGTGTTGCCCCAGTGATTTTTTTTTCTTTTTTTTACCTCTACAAGTGCCTGTAAGAGAAGTTTTCATTTTGGGTTGAGCAAAACGGCACATCTTATTTCAGCAATAAACTCTTCCCTCTCTCCTCCATCCCCTACCTCCCCTCCCCTCACCCCCGCAAGTTTTACACTTAGCTCAAATTTTGTAGCTGTTTTTGTTGTTCTGTCGCTACCATCACCGTTTTTCCCAATTTGGCAGCTAACTCAAAAAAAAAAAAATCAATTTTTCATACAGCTTGACTCAGGAATATCAGTTGGTGCTGGGCTTTAACCAAACATGGGGCTCTCAATGTGCCCTCCTTGGTGCATGCTCTGGAAGGATTTCTCCTCCACGGCTCCACCAGCCCGTGCATCCTTTATTGCTGCTGCAACAAGGGTGACAACGTGTGTCAGGCCTGGTGGGAGCTGATCCTGGCGGCAGCCATGCACTCAGCTATAGCCTGCTGTCAATTTTACCTGCCCACAACTCCTCCCGGAGGCCTGAGCCTGCCAGAGTTCACAAAAACCAGGACAAACAGTGCTGCTTCCTTTTTTTTATTATTATTTTTTCATAAGGCAATTCAGGTGCTCACGAAACAGGTTGAGCTGGGAGAGAAGACAAACGACAAGTGATAAAGGGCCACCTGTGAAAAGAGATTTTTGTCTTGCTATTTGCACATACAAGTGAAATTCACAGTTAAATGGAACTGGACAGGGAGAAAATAAATTCTCCCTGACTTATACTTTGCATAAGACAATTTTGGGATCTCAGATGTTAAACTGGGTTCAAAATCTACTGGGAAGACAATATTCATACACATCCCCATGCCTGTGGGAATGGCACACCTGGATATTGTGAAATGCAAAGATTTCTCCTGCATTTCACAACCCTGCCCAGAAAGGAGGTATTGGCTCTAATAAATCAGGCATTTAATTGAACCTGATGAATGTTATGCCCCTCTTGAAGACAACAGGCAGGGTGTCTCTGCACAAGATGTCTTTGGCCATTAGTAACTTTCTGTGCCTTTGACTCTGCAGTGTGTTGATGAGATGTTTGACATCATCTCTAGGGGAGAAATTCTAACTGATGTCCTGTTCTAAAAAGTCTT
>VZRS01005667.1:490311-606131 GCA_013398055.1 Ifrita kowaldi | reverse complement strand
AAAAAAAAAAAAAAAAGAAAAAGAAAGGAAGGAAGAAAAAAAAGATGATTTTCTGTACAAAACATGCCTTAGCACCTTAGGCATTGCAAGGATCCCCAGCCAATGTGCTGAGGAATAGCATAGCAACCGTCACCAGGGAAAATGTCAAAACTCTGAGAGATGCAAAAAAAGAAAAGAAGGCAGGCAACTGGGGAAAGTTCCAGCTTCCCTTACATCTCTGAGAAATTATTTAATTCCCACCTCTGGCAGATAAAATGCAGTTAAACTGCATTGAATCTAACAACATCACAAAAAGGGGGGAAAAAATCTCATGTGTTTGAAAATATATGAAGTCATTGAAAACATTTGTAGAGGGGGATGCAAACTTTGAAATAGCAAAAAAGTGAAAACCCATATTTTGGTAGTATAATGCAAAAAATATATGCTGGTTGTCTTCAATAATACATTTTTTCCCTAAATAATAAGTCTTTTTGCACCTCAGGTGTCCAAAGAGCAAGAACCATTTTTCCTTCTTTTATGGCTACAAAACCTGAGGCATGTATTGTTTAAAACAGATATTGGAGGGTAATTTTGTCAGACTTACAATATTTGGTGCTCTTCTTTCAGTCCTTGCTTGGGGGATTATGTGAAAAATCTCATATTTTACTTTTAAGATTGTTTTTAAACAAGGACATATCATAAAAGAATCCCACGGCAGAAAACAGCCTATATGCACATCACATTCAAATATATGAAAACATGCATGAACTGCTTAACTATGTGAGCAGTTTCCTTCTGATATTTTTTTTTTCCTTTACCCGTGATCAAGGAATTTGGCTGCACTGAAGCCTTTTTTTTTTGATTTAGAGGCATCACTTAATCTCAAATGAAATGAAAGAATGAAATTTTTATACCACTGACTGAAGACAGCCTACAGGAAAGCCGAAGAGGGACTTTTTACAAGGGTATGGACAGATAGGAAAAGGGCTTTAAACTTAAAGAGTGTAATTTTAGATTAGATATTATGAAAAAATTCTTTAATGCGAGGATGGTGAGGCATTGGTAGAGTTTGCTTATAGAACTTGTGGAGGCTCCATCCCTGGAAGTGTTCAAGGCCAGGTTGGATGGGGTTTGGATCAACGTGGCCTAGTGGAAGGTGTCCCTGCTCATGTCAGGGTTGAAATTAAATTAATTTTAAGGTTCATTCCAACTCAAACCATTCTGTGACCCAGTGGTGCTTCTTCTTGGCAAACCCAGGTTATTTATCCTGTAGGAGACTTGTATTATTATATTCTAAGCAGTAATTAACAATATGACGAGGCCAAGAGCTTCTTACTTAGGCATTAGGGTACCCAAAGTAGATGTTTTGATCGCTCTGGAACAAAAAGATTTAAAATCTGGGAGCAATTTTTACTTTTCAACCTGGGGAATATTTTCCATTAACTCTGACAAAGAAAATTATGGACTTATTTAAACTCTGCTTTGTAATTCTCTCTTCATTTAGTGTTTATCTTATAATTATTTACTTTCCTCTTGGGTCATTGTTTACAGAACTTTGACATCATTATTTAGTTATATTAAAAATCTTGAGGTAAAGTATTCAGGACAGAGAAGAGAACTTACTGGGAAATTTTAAACTCTAATTTTGAAAACAAGATTGATCTGATGGAAACAAAGTATAAGAAAAATCTCACTTTTTAAAAACTGTAAATCTAGACTATAATTAGATAAATAGAATGAGAAAAGATATGTTTATCAAGAGAATATCTCCCAGCTATAGAGTTAAAATAATAAATGTCACATCCCTTTTTAATACACCTCTTCTTTAATAAAAAACCCTACTATTACTTCTAATACCTTTTTTTAACATTTGCACCCTCCAGACTCGCAGGAGACATTGTATGAAATAGTTACATTTACCAAAGTTTATCTTTTGTATGGGTGTACAGTCATTAATATTTTATAAGATTTTGTCCAATACAGAATTGAGAAAACCTGTAAAATACATCTTAACTTACAGTTCTCATCAATCTCAAAATGTGAGGGGGTTTTAAAATAAACATACAGATTATAGTAGAGAAAAGATAAGTAAACAAACAATCCTGCCGTGTTTGAGCTGTTCAAAATTATTCATGATACAGTAAATTTTCTCTCTTCTGGTTGCAGTCGTGATGAATGAATGGTCCTGGAAAGGCAAAAGAGACCAAGTTTGGAACACACCAAGAAGCATATCTGGGTAATTCCCTGCAACTGGAAATCATTGAGACAAATTCTGCAACTGCATCTAATAAGAGACTCAATAATTTTTAGGCTATTAGCACCACAAACTAAATCTGTAAGGAATTGTAATCAAATATCACACTTCAGGGCATAAACTAATTGTCCAGCAGGTCAGGAAAGTATGTGTTGCTCCTATGTTGCACTGATGCTTAGATGTCCTGTGAGTTTTCATCTCTTTTCCTGTAAAAAAAGGGAAAACTGAGAACTGAATAAACATCTATTGTTGGATGGAAGAAAGAAGAAATCTAGCTTTATAAGGGATGAGATGAATGTTGTGTTAATGAAAACCTCCTTCTCCTGGATAAGTCCACTATTTAACAAGTAACACCTTTCCACTGTACCCTATTCCTAAATAGCTTAAATTAGAACTGTGTTTGGGAGAAATTAAAAGAGATATGAAGAGCCAAGGAGTATTATTTTGGGATTGCTGTGTGACAGTAGTTTACCTATACAAGAGACTCTTTTTCTGTTAATTTCCCTTGGTGGGTAAAATCAGAGATGATGATGTGACCCCAGCTTTCCAGGGTGAAACTGTTACGACAATTAATGGGGAAAAGAGAAGGACATGTCAGGACAGATCCCATCTCTATACAGGAACATATATTAGAGTCTGTACCCAATTTTTCTTTCTTAAAAGGCACAGAATGAACAAAAGAGAGGAGAAAGCATCTTGCCTTAAAGCTAGGATGCCTCTGTTTCATTGTTTGCCTACAGGGCTGCCCTGAATCCTTGATCCCATTCCATCATAATACAAGCAGCAATCATTTTTTCTCCAAAGGACAAAGCATGGCCACTTATGGGGGGAAAAAGAAAAAGAAAGGATATGCCTCTCCTAGCTCAGAAGGTCTTTACTAGGAAAAAACACCATTTGGGGGAGATTTGCACGGACACATCTAAGTAGTAGTTATCAGGAGCTGGGAGGGTCTGTGAGAGAAAGGTCAAGTCTATACATATCCTAAGCATTTGTTACTTGCTGTTGCCAGGCAAAGGTTAGCAGGCTAAATGAACCTTATGTCTAACCCCATGCGGTATTTTTTGTGTTCTTATCTGAACTCCTGTCATGCTGAGCAGAGCAGCTCACACCTGACATTTTTCCCTTTATGGCCTTTTAAGCTACTAAGTCTGATTGGTACAGCATCCTTAGGGAGTGGGAAGACGTGGGGCAGGCGGGAGAAGGGCGCAGGCACTCGTAAGTCAGGAAAAGGATATCTCTCCCTCATAGGCTTTCAGCCATCTGCACGGCTGTTTCTCTCCATCCCTTCCATCAGTGACTAAAATCTGATCCTCAGTCTTCAGGATCAGTGATTTTGGTGGATGCCCAGGAAAAGGAAAAAAAGCCCTACAAGAATCTCTCTTTGTTAATGAAACATTTAAATCTTAAATTTTAATCACATGTCAGGATGTTCAAAGTTAAGGTTGCCACAGCAACACTATAATAAAGCTCTTTGTGCAGAGCAGTTAGTGAAATACACAGTTTAATTAAAAATTGTCTCAATCAACTGACAGTTTTCATCCCCCCAAATCCTGCTCTCTCCTTCTCCCTCTCTGAAATACCATTGAAATGAGAGGAAGGACAGGAGCCGTGGTGGCAGAGCCAAGCAGGCATGGTCATGGTGTCAGAGGCCAGTGCAATGCACATAAAGTTTGCTTTCCATCTGTGAAGGTCTCTAAATTCACCATGAGTTGGCAGAGACGAAAGATTTGCTAGGGTCTAGTTGGAAAAAAAAGAAAACTAAATTCTGTCCTGCTTTCTGTCTCTTTGAATGGTCTTCTGCTAACAGAGAGGTTGGGGTGTTTTGGAGACCCAGAATATTAAAAGGTTCAAAGAGAAAATGGGAACAACTTCCGAGTTGGCAGCATTGTCCAGTGCTTAGATGATCATAAGTGATAAGCACTCACTGACCAACAGTGACATCGGTCAACTCATCAGCTCAAAAGAAAAATAAATTGGGATGATACGGATGCTTCCTGCAAAATGATACCACGGTGCTCAATTTTTGCAGGAAAAGCGCCTTGGGATCCTCAAAGGGCAATTAATAGAGAAATGTCTCATTAGCATGACAAGGTGATTTTGCCTTGTGCTTTGTGCAAGGCAGGTGTCACTTCACGTCCTCCCTCATGTCCCTGTTTGGTACCTGCTGTGCTTTCCTGCCCCTTGGTGAATCACTGGAGTCCCATGTCAGGAGCAGCAGGTTACACCTGGCTCAATCCTGATGCTGTCGGAGCAGCAAGACACGGCAAGTGCTGGGCCATTCAGCATTCACCTTCCCCCTTCCACTTCCCAGTCTGAGGTCAGAGCCTCCTGCTCTGTAGGCAGCAGCGATGGCAGAGCAGCCCTTTAAAAGACCGCAAGAGAAGCAGATTTGACGTGGACTCATGGGGAAGGAGCCAACAGAAATGAGAAGAGGCAGCCAAAGGTCACTCTGGCCTGCCAGCTGTAAAAACAATCCAAGTGACATGGCAATAAAATCCAGGCTTCGGAGCAACCTCCTCCAGCTCCTAATGGTGCACTCGCTTACCCCTCTGCGCTCCCGCCCGCTGCCTGCAGAATGCCAACACGGAGACGCAAGGAAACCAGCAGGAGGTATAAGGCAGGGAGCAAGGGTTGCACAGAGGGAGAGGAAGCTCTGTCTAGCAAAAGCCAGGGATGATGGGGGATGAAGCCACTGCAGGACGCTGAGATTGAGCTTTTTAAGTACATTTCAGCAGAGCGCATTTGCTCCTAAGAAATCTAATATCCTTTGGGTCAGTGCAGGCCAACTGTTAGATATAAAGAATTCATAGCACTTGCAATCCCCAGATGAACCATTTTCAATTCTTCATGTTTCCGAAAAGCCGTTGTGTCGATCTATCAGCAGTGGCTGTGCTCCATAACGAGGGCTGTCTCCTGCCTTAATGCCAAAGTGTAAATATTGCATTGCAGCAAGCAGCAGTAGATAATGCATAATAATGAGCTGGGTTTGTTATATGGTGTGCTAACTAGAGCTCTTGAAAACAATGCATCAAGTTAAAAAAAACAAAAACAAAAACAAAAACCAAAACCAGAGAAAGACAGCAAAAAAAATATTTTCTCCAGAAAAATAAAATAGCCTTTGTGAGCCTTTGTGTTGGATGTAGAAGTGAAGTAATCATTTACAATTCTGAAAAATAGGTAACATGGTCAGAAACATGAAGACAAGGATAAAATACCAATTATGATCTGATAAGCCATTGGAGTCATCAGTATAAATTCACTTAGACACCAGCAGAGCTCCAAGCAGAGTTGAATTTTCATGCTAGATAAATGTATGTTTTTATATAGTCTCTCTTATTTAATGGGGCAGGAATCCTAGCACATGATTACACATGATGAAAAGAAATATTGTTTGAGCCAATAGTAATCAAGCATGAGTTTCATGATTTTCATTGCTAATTTTTCCAGTTCTCATCAGTAACACATTTTTTCTCCCTCAAAAGGCAAGGTATAGCACTATAATAGCTGTCAATCTTCTCGCTTTGTAAGCCACAAGCACTTTCGAAATTACTGAACCAGTGTTTGGCAGAGGCCAGAAAAATCGCATGAATGCTGTGTGAGTTATCTGATTCGTGTATCTCCATCCAAGAATTTTAACAGTGTGGGCCAAAATGAAGGGCAGTTTGCTCTCTTTTTCATGCATGATATGCTAAAGTGTCTGTGGCAGGAAACGAGCCAGTGGCCGGCGTTCAAGTTCCTCACTGCTGAGGGGATGTGATGTTTGCATGCTCCCACATGGATCCCACCTGGCTCCCCGATGCTCCCTTGCCTGTGCAGCTCTCAGCAACTCAGATGGGATCAAGGACTGACAAGTTGCTAAATATCATCAGCTTTCATCGCAAGCAGTGGGAACTGGTGGAGCTCTGCATCTCTCAGGATTCAGTTCCGAAGGTGCCAGTAGTTTTACAATTCCATCCGCTAAGAAACAGGCTGAGAAAACACTTTGTACAGATCAACGCACAGGCTAGGCAGAAACCTCTCTTACTCATAGCAGCACAAGGATCTATATGCCAAAGGCTCTGCAGGATGCATTTTTTCCACAAGCTGTGATAGTGCTTATTTCCAGCTGTTTATTCCTTTCAGAGGTGTCCAGGAGAACAAGTATTTGGCAGTTAGTCTGTTATTCAAAGATTTTTCATAATTAACTTTGCATTGAAGAAAATGGTTTGTACAAACCCAGTTCAACCCTGGGAAAACCCAGAAATCTCAATAGTGCCTAAATCTTTGAAACATCTGTACTAAGTCTGGGATTTGTCTCATCAAAATTTGACCATCTAAGATTTAAACACCTTTACCAATCATCTAGGTTTCCTCACTAGTGTTTACAGGAGTAATATATAAAAAGCAAAGTGTCTAACTCTTTCTTTTGACCCTACATATCTTCTTTAGGCCAATAACAAATCACCTAATCACACTACAAAATTCTTCTGCACTTCCATTTAAAATCTTCTGCATAGATCTACCTAGATTCATAGGAATACAATGGAGTAAGAACATCTAGGGGGTTATTTAGCATTAGCAACGAGACGAGCCCCAGTGGTGGATCATACTCCCCAGGAATTTGGTTGAGGAAACGAAGTTTGTTTCAGAAAACAATACAGTTCAAGCCACGACTTCAAAAGCATGACAACGAATGGGCAACATTTAATGTGAGACGATTTAAATGAATTAAACCAGGAAATAATGTGATAGTGTGTTATCAGGAAGCTTCACAATAGAGTCTAGGGGCTTCCTGGATATATGGATTAAATTTTATCTAGACAAAGTGGTAAAGAAATAGGAATGATTAAAAAAAGAATAAAAACCAAACCCTAAGAAATAACAAAATAAATCCATAAGTAACAGAACATTGCATTTCCTATTTCTTATTTCTCATTGTAAGTGAAATTTCTTTTAAGTATGTCTGATGGGAAAAAAAGACTCCTTGAGCTTGGGTACTATTACTAACCACTATGCAAGAACCCTAAAGTTTATCAGACACATCTTAAAATGGATTACTTTTTTTTCTGATACTTTTCTTATATATTAAGTATAGACAGCTAAAAAACCAAGAAGAATATTGCAAGTCAAGACCAGATGCAATTTATAGCTGGTAGTATGGACATTAAATAGAGCAACATGCCACAATTTCTATTTCCACATGAAACTGGTGTATTTTGCATACTGGACTGGAAACTAACTGGTTACTATTATCCTGCCTACTGCTATTTGCTAGTATGACATACTGGCAGAGGAAAAAAAAAAACTCAACCTATTCTATTCAATGTCCTCAGCTGTAAGGGTGTATGAACACTTGAATATAGAATATCTTTTACCCAAAAGTGGCAGAATTATTCTGTCACTGCTTTTGTCATGCTGTTTATTTTTTATCATGTGAATCTTCAAGTAACAGAGAACAACATCTTATAGGTTATATTCTTACCTGTGCATTCCTTTGAGCTAAAACAGAACCGAGTTCACCCATCCTCCTGCATCCTAAGCCAGCAATTCACCAGCTTTGAGAATTTGCTCACAGTATCAAAATATAGTTACCATCTTGGGTTTGCTGAGCCAGGCACACTTTAGAAACAGAACCATTTTTGTTCCAGAATGCTTCTCAAAGAGCTTCATCAGTTAAAAACACAGAGAGACTTCAGATACAATGTGATTATGGAAAACAATTCTTCAACTCTACTAAGAGTAATCAAACATTTATTTTCCATTGCTCTTTCTGTATAGGTTATGTCAAATACCAAACCTCCCTGGAGTCTGAGAGTGCTTTGTTTGATAAAAAAACTAGGTTTTTATCGTAATCATTGTGTCTGAAACAAAGATATCTGTTGTCACAGGTATAGATTTTTAAATTATGCACAAGTACTCTTAAGTATTTACAAATTATTATTTGTGTGTCTTAACAGCATTTAAGTGTCAACTTTAGTGCCAGAAAAAATCTTATATAAAATAGTCTTCTGTGATTTCCACTGGTCAAAATGCAGATGCTAGTAATTTTGTAGCATTTTCAACATGTCTAAAAACTTATTTAGGCATTTAGTTTTGCATTTAAAGTACTCTGGATTCTGTCCAGTGACTGTTGCTGTGAGTAGAAGGCTTACATAAATTCACATATGCCTTTAAAGAAAAAAATTGGCTTTGGGAATGCTAAACATCCATAGAAATTAATGGGTTCTGTTTAAAATACTGTCAAAGGTTCATCTGGGAAAATACACATCACTTGGATAACTTAAGACGAGCTTCTGTATTAAAACAGAAGACATTTCACTGCTGGATTCTAAGAAAATACTGAAGCTTTGTGCTCAAAACGTGTGTGAAGAAGCCAAGAAATTTTCAGTTTTATTATCAGATCAGCTAATGACTCCCAAGGTGGCCACAGGAGCTTAATACATCTCTCTCTGTCTTTGTTTGTATATACAATATTTTTTGTAGTACATTACTATCATGAAAAAGAATTAAAATGCACAGTACATTTGCTTTCTCTTCAAATTTCTCAGGGAAAAACAATCCCAAACCAAAACAAAAAGTCCTCTTTTGCCAAAGCCAAAATAAAAAGATTAAAAAAAAAAAAAGCAACAGTAAAACGTTTTATTTGAGGAATAGCTTAACTTAGATTTTGAGCTTATCAGAGAAATGCCCATTACATCTGCATTTGAAGAATAAAAACATCAGCATGAACCCTTTCTTGAGAAAAATTATTCAATTAAAGCAAGAACTTTACAGTTAATTGGTATTAGTATTAAATCCACAACCACTTCTAGCAGGTATCCATTTCTGAATTTCACCAAATTATTTTGTTACTGCAAATTGGTTTTGCCATTCATTATTGCTCTGCCTGGGAGGAATGAAAGGAAAATTACTGCACAAATAATCTGTTAAAAAGTTATGTTTACCTGGTCATGAAACATAGACTAAACTGTGCCTATCAGTTATAAGTTTTGGGTGGCAATGCTGTTTAGTGTTTGGCATCAGCAGACATGAAACTTGTTGCTGACAGTATAACACATATGGAATTAAATGTATTTATAAAATGAGTGGAGAAACTGTTGTCCTCAGAATACCTTTTGTCAAAAAACACCCAGGTGTATAACTGAGACAACCATTAATACTGAGTCTGAGTTTATATTTCTAGAAAAACTGAGCACAGCTCTGTATCAAGCTGCTTTTGTTGTCAATAGACCCTGGAAGCATCATGTGTCTTCCAGCCTCTGCAAAAGGAAGGCTAATAGAGAAAGAAAAAGATGTTCCTTTTCTGTCAGAGCACATCAAGCTTCTTTTCCATCCTGCAAAGTGGAACCTGTGGCTTGAGCAGCTCTGATTGTCACATTGGGCAATTGGGCAATTGGTGGTGGTTTCAAAAGGCATTTGTATGAATGTCTCCAGTGGGCTGTGAGATAGCAGGAGTTCATCTGTGGGCTGCTAGAGCAATTCTAGACATCAGTCGAGGACAGAGAGTATAAAATATTTAAATTGCCTTTTTCATCTCCAGAATATCAGAGAAAGTAGCTGCACACTCTGGAGAATGAGTACTGGTATCTACTGCTACCGCCTGATGAGCCTGTGGGTATCAGCAGATCTTTTACATTTAGTGAAATTGCTGCTTACACAGCGTGATTTCCTTTCCCACCCTCTAACACAGAGTGTTTTATTAACAGTTTGTGCATTTGCCAGTATACCAGGATCTCAATATTTCAGAACCATGCTTTATGATATCATGTCTTGCATAAGAAAAGTTACCAAGGTGAATATTAAAATATGTAATGGTACGTGGGGAAAGTAAAGAAAGCTGCATGCCAATGCACTCTTCTTATTCATTTCAATATTCAGACAACCTGCTTCTGTCTCCTAAAGATAATGCAGAACAAATTTGAAAGTTGGTCAGGACTTTGAAAGACAATGTTGGACATTTTGCTTGGAAGTGTCTGGCTTGGCATTCAGAATTCCAACTGAAGGGTTCACAGCTTCTTCAGAATCACACAAGATATGTAAGCAGTGTCAGACTCACTAAAGTATATGTTGATACCAGCACAAATATTTTGAAAATCAAGGTGTTTTAGTGATGATGTAGAAACTTCAGGCGACGACATATTCTTTCCTCTTTGTGAGCTGTAGATTGGTTAGGTCTCTAGCTGAATGCTAATTGTTCTGACTTTCACAAATGAAATTGTTTGTAGGTCTGACCTGATCTGGAATCACTTTTCTAGGAGCAAACAGCTGATGGTGTGATTTTCTCGTATTAGCTGAAGTATGGAAACAATTTTACCTAATCTGGCCATTACTGAGAATGGACCAAAGCAGAAGAAAACATAGGTGAGCAACATCAAGGCTATGACTTAATCAGAGTGCCTGGTTGTTGTGGATTAATTCCACCTGGCAACTCAGCCCCACACAGACATTTGCCCTGGTGAGATGGGGGTGAGAATCTGAAGGATAAAAGTGAGAAAATCCGTGGATGGAAATAGAGACAGCTCAATAGGTAAAACAAAAGCCATGCACAAGCAAAGCAAAAAAGCCTGGAGAGCTGCTGTGGGTTTCCTGTACCCTGTTCTGAGTCTCTGATCACAAAATTCTAGTACTTCTCAAAAATATATATTTCATTGGTATTTCTAGAGCAAGTGGATTGGACAACATGGAAAAAGCAGCAGTTAGCAATCTGAGCGAGCCCTGGGTAAAATGTGGGGGAAGAAAGGATATTGCTCAATGATTTAGAATTCATGTATTATGACAGAAGAACATGATCACTCAACATGGCAAGAAAAAACGTATTTTTATGGCCAAAACAACACTGCCCATAAAATTCTGACACACCAATTTAACATTGTTATTTTCTTCTGTTCTGGATTTTGGGTCTGATGCTGCTTATGCATTTCCAAAAACATCTTGAATTAATATTCAGTGTTTACTGAGCCCATTGGATTTCCTGATGTAATTTGCATTAGTTCATAGCAGCAGGGGCCTTGGGAGAGCCAGTACCAAAGAATTAAACGGTAAAACAAATGCTTTGATCTGTTAAAAAATAGGGTCTCCTTCACCTTTACTGTATTATCATCTGTGAAAAGACGCAAAAACAAGTTAGTCAACACGTTTCTTTATTCCATTAATTAATAAAACAATGTAACTCCAATTAAGAGGATATGTTAATGACAGCATATTTGGATACCAGAGCTTACTGATTATTTGACAATTTTCTGTGATGCAATCTTCGGCCTCATCATGCTCATTACTAAGGGCTTCTGATCTCTTTCAGCTAAGCCAAATATCCAGCAAAAAAAAAAAAAGCATTTGTAACATTAAAAGGTGCGTTGGGAGACCTGAGACCTGCGACCCAAACACTCCTGAAAGAAACCTTTTTTGGTAACCTTTTTTATAACTTTTGAGAAGTCATTTAATCTGCTTGTGCCTGCTTTTTGTCTAGTAAATGTCTGTTTGTTTACAGACAAGATCGTAGCAGGAAAGATTGGGAGCTGTTATATAAACTCTATCTGTACAGCAGATGTTAGAATTGGCCAATTCTGTCTGTTAGGGTCTTTTTCTTTCACAAATAAATAGTGAACTTTGACCAATCAGCCTTCACCCTAAAATTCCAACCGAAAAGAAATTCATAAATATTTATATATAACACTTCACACTGCCCTTGCATGTGCTGCCTTCCCTGTGAGAGTTGGACCAGTGCTACAAACCTTACATGGTCAGAGAGGGGTAGCAGAAACCCTCACACAATGAAGCTGTATGCTAACATCCCACGCCAAATGGTTTCTGTATGATGGACCAGAGCGAATTTTCAACATCACCTCTGAATATCTGAGTATTAAGGAGGTCATGTCTTCAATTCATGGTGTGTACTGAAGTTATTGACAGTCATAACCCGATTAGGATAAATTGAGAGCTGCCTTGTTGTAAGACCACAGCTTCCATCACCAGAGTGCTGGAGGTACCTCATTCTCCTATTTTGGAATCTCTGAATTACATCCTGGACTAGGTCTTGGACTAAGTCTTCACCAAGAAAACTTTGCAAAATACCTATAATAGTTTGTATCCCTTAATGTAAAACTCACATTCTCTGGACACTTTTTACTGGATGTGGTGATATTAGATGGCATTGCAAAGCAACTTCTTACTTTTCTTCAATGAAAATAAACTCTTTATAAAGTAAACAACTTTTGCATCCATGAGATAATAGTTTAGCAGTATTGCACAAGTTAGGTGAATAATGAAAGACATTGTCAGATGTATTCAAAAATATAGAGAAATTAATCAAATGAATTATTCAGCCAATGTTATGGTACCTATCTCTGTAGGTATTTGTACCACAGAAGTATCTGACAGTGTCTAGAGTAACCGTATTTTTTAGTGTTAAATTATTAATGGTGCTTTTATGCCTGAGGCCTTATGGAATACTACATTTTACCTTTTCTTTAAGGATCTCATTATGATTCACAAAAGTTAAACATCTAAATATCCTGTAAAGAAACAGCCTGTACAGCATCATTGCACTGTATACAACTATAAACATCAACCCAGCATTCACTCAAATTAACTTGATGTTTTACTCTTCATGTTTTGGCTTAAATCTCAAACTCTCAGTTCCTGTAATTTGTGGCGGAACCTCTAGGAAAAAAACAGTCTCAAAATCTGAGTCCAAATAATTTCCAACTGAATGTTCAGTCACCTGACATCTTTTTTCTAGGACCTGAGAAGTTTATCAACAACTCTCCTTTTCCAGCTCTGTACCAAGATGGAAAATCATTGAAGCAGGGCTTCTCCTGAGATAGCTTTGTGGTAGGCATTAAAACATGTGGACCGTGCCTTTGATACAAACTACTAAATAGATGTGAAACCTATGCTATGTTTTAAAACATGATGCAGGTTTTGATTACAAGTTCAGTGGTATCAGAAACTTAAAGTAGCATTCACATGAGATTTATGAGTCTCCCTTAATCTCTATTAAAAGCGGGGTGTGTAATATGTCCCAGAATGGGGCAGAACTACCAAATTTTAGTTTACAGTGGTGAGCCTGCCCATCCCGCTGTTTAGAGATGGATGAAATCACACTTTCTCTCAAGTCTTCAGTAAATTTCACTACTGAAATTCAACTTTTGGGAGCAGCTCATGTCACTTGCATATAGCAACCCTCCTGGTGATTGCAGTGAGATTTTCTGGTTTGAAAATAAGCAGATGCCCATTTCATTAAAGGCTTAAATTGAAGTAGGGATTCTGAATAACTTGGCTGAGCTAGTAGGAGTCCATAGGAGAAATGTTCCCAATATTATGTTTTAGCTCCCAGGTTGGTTTTGTTGTTCCCCTTTCTTTTTCTGTTTTAGAAATATAAGTGGAAGTGCCACCAGCCTGCCAATACTCTCTGAACAGACCTAGGGAAGCAGAATACTTATACTCCTATATTCCAGACTCACCAGCATCTTGCCCTCAGCTTTTTCTCTTGTACGACAGGCACGATCAAAAATACAGAAACCAAGCAAAACAAAAACCCACAAAGCCTTGCCACACAGCCTTGTGGAAGGAACTTGTCTGAACAGAAGAAAGTGGAGATGCAGCATCTCTGCTGCTTTTCAACAGAGAGACTTCACTTCTGATGTGGACAGTTGTGTTGGGAATTGCTTCTGTGATAAGAAAAGCATCAGGCAGAGTGGAGCTATTTTTAAAAGAACTGCCTGCAGGCCAAAGGGCAGCCCCCAAGGGGAAAAATAACCAGCTCTGCCTTCTTTCCATTTATGCCTATAGCACTGTCAGGGCCTGATAGTACCAGCCAGCGCTCATTTAACAGAAGCAAAGAGAAGTGAAAAATAAATACAAGACCAAGATAGAAATGCCTCAGAAGGACAAATGCCCCTGATTCTAGAGTTAAACTTGGTATGGTTGAACAGAAGCTCAACATAAAAAAAGATGGATGTAAACTTCTCTCCATTATCGTACCTGCAATGTTAGAAAACATGAATTCCAAGGACAAAGAATTCTATGAAGGTTTCGGTTTAAATGATACCAAATAAAGAGTCTGCTGCCTAATTTTTAAGCTGACAACACAGTCCCCAAAGGTATTTCTTATTTTGAAAATCCCCAAAAGATGCAAAAGGTACATAAATATAGAAGTCATCTCATAGATCTGAGACGTGGATGTCTGCATCATGGATGTCCAAATAAAGCAAAATGAGCCTTACCTCCAATGCCTAGTTCACAGCACAGCTGCAGAGGTCAGAGCAGAAAGAAGCATAGATTCTGTGGTAGTATCTGTGCTTGCCCAGAGCTACAGGAGCACAGTAGACAGCTCCAGGACATTTTAGGGAAAAGATGAAGTTGCTTCACATGATTTGTAATCACAATTAGTAAGTGAAAAAAAGACACAAGAATATTACTTAGCTTTGAAATCATCCAGAACTTTGAAGCATCTCAAACTTTTTGTGTATGCACAGCACAGACATGCTTTTAACATGAGTTTTAGTAAACACTTGCATATTGAATTGTACATTTTTAAAGGCTGATTTGAGATGCTTACAAAGCTCAGCATGGCTAGATTAAATAGAATTTTTAAAGTTATGTGGAAATCCTAAACCCACTCCTGATGGCAATCTCAGATGACAATAAAGCAATTTCTATTTCTAAGTGGTCAATTACTATTGTATGCTTAATATAAAATTCTAGTCATTGTACTGCTACGTTGCTTTATTTTCACAGCTTGGCATTTTGCATTGGTTAACTGCTACAAAGAAAGCACAGAGTGTTTTGAATAGACATAAAGGACTAACAGGTTTTCTTCCAAACTCTTTTCTACAGCTACAAAATTATATTGACTGCAGACTCACAATTACTCATAATTCCTTTGAACTTACTAGTCAAAGTGATATTTAATATACTGACAATTTACAGGGATTGGCCTAGAAAGGGACAGAATAGTCCTGATGTTAAATATTGAAGCTTTTATTCTTCTACTGCCTTTAAAATGGCTGCAGGCACTGACATATCCCTCAAAGAAAATTTGTCGTTTAAATAGTTAAAGGAAGAAATGCAACCTTGAAGAATTACTGAGGTAGCAAGCCAAAAGTGAGTTCCAAAACACTAGCTGTAAGGAGAAGAAAAAGGGGATCATTTCTTAGCCAATTAATATCTACTTAGCAGCTTATGCCCTGGTGGGCACATGTAACTCTATTTAATGTTAATGAAAGTTATGTGCATGCTACAGAGAAGGCTGAACTCCTTAAAAGGGGTTGTTCAAATGCTTCCAACAGACACAGGTCAAAGATTAATCATTCAATTTGGCTTTCTCTGCATTATAAAAAAGAACAAAAAAATGATATTCACAACAATACACAGTACTTAACTGCTAAAGCTAGCTACAAGTATTGTTCTTATGATATTTTTTTCAAGTTTTCAAGCTGTCAATGCCATTTCATTTCCCAAGTAAGATAAGAAAATGCCAGATTCCTGTAATGAAGTGTTTGAGGTTACTTGCACAAGTGTAAAGAGAGCTCAGAGTCAGACATTCAGCTGTCATTATACATGATTTTGATTTTTGCACTGGTTAAGTAAACAGAAAAAAGTGAACCTGCAACAGAGTCCAAAGACTTCAGTGATGCATAAGCAATAACAGATTTGTTCTGTTGTGCTGGATTTGAGTAGCTCTACTAGGCTGAAGCACAGTTAAATAAATGGAAATAGTGCTTATATTTGAACATCAACGGCCTAATCACCACAACAGGCACCAACATAAACCCATTAAAGCACTCTTCACTAGATTTTATTTCCACTCACAAATGTAAATCTTATTTTCTGCACTCACATGTAACCAGATGTAACTGTACCTAAGTGACAGGAATAAAGGACTCACTTTTCTGGTGGCCTTTGTCTTACATGGTCTTATGTGGACTAGATGTTGAAATGACACCCAGTCGTGGATCACCAAGGCAGAAATCAGTCAAGGCCTTGTATTTTTAATTTCGCTAGGCATAAATGTCTTCATCAAAACTCAAGGAAGAAAAAATAATATTTATTAATCATATTCTAATGGAAATTCCTTCTTTTGGTCAGATGAATTGTACTTTGAAATTATTGTGTTGAGAATAAGGAAAGTCCGGCTAGGTAGTTGAAATGATGGGGAAACATACAGACATCACTTAAGATTTGATTTAGTTGCCTAAAACCAGGCATTCAATGTCATTTGAAATGCCCTGGGGTATCCAAAACATCTGTTCAGGCCTGGAAGGTGTTATGCAAGACCTGTGGGAGAACCATACATGTCCAGATGGATGTCATATTCCAGGAAAACTGAAATGTCACCAGGTATCTGTATTTGAGTAACCTAAGAGAACTCCCAAGCACCTGCATTTTGGGGTGGGCACTTGCTGTACACAGCTGTCTACACAGCTGTTGTAAATCTAAGAACTTTTATAGCCACTGAAGATCTATGGCCTGACCTGTTTACTCACACATGGGCACAGAGTGAGGTTTGAAATGCCCCAAATTATTCTTGTGTGTCTCCAGCTGGACGTGGGTCTTCCTTATGTACTGTGGCATAGCTGCCCAGACTAAACTAATGTTCTGGAGTCCGTAACAAATTCCCCTAGTTCATCTCAAACGGCATTGGGAGTTTGGAGTATCTCCATGGGTGGTGGAATCTGCTGTCAACACAACTAAGGATGCCTTTGAAAACCAGTAATTTCAGTCAACCTATATTTGGTCATTCATGACCCACCCTCCCCTGCCTTACAAAACCCTGCAACAAAACAAACAAAACCAAAAATTCCCTATCAAAGCTGACAACACCAAAATACCCAGAACACTAGAATACCTTTAAGCACACAATACAACATTTTTATCTTTTCACTCAAATTGAATTAAGTGCATCCCTCTCCTGGCCACACAAGGAAAGCCTCTCTGAAGACCCACAAGTTTTCATTTACTGTTTCTAGATTTTTGTGCCTTACTTTTGCCAGTTACTCACCCATGAAAAACATTTTGTCAGAACCCTGATTACATTATCTGAGGACCTCAAAAACCTGCCCTAAATCAAGAATAACAATGGCTTGTTATTTTTCAGCACTGTAGGAATTACTCTTGCACACTTACTGTGGTCTATAAAATAGAGCTGGAATGGACATGGAGGGAAAAACTGGGGTTTTGGTTGGTTGGATGCATGGTTGGTTTGGAGTTTTTGTTTCCCTGGGATGAATAATGGCAATCCTAACAAGTAACTTTTGGGATAGATTTCCTAATGATTTAATGATAGGGTTTAGGAGGTCTTTAATTTCAGAAATTTTTGACAAATGCTACCTAAATTAAAATGTTTTGCTGAGCAGTAAGGCTTGATATTGTAATTATTCTGCTATTAACAAAAAGACAGCTATTTGTCAGCCAAATCTTTAAGAACAGTATTGTACTGTATTTTGTCTCCATACGAACCCATATTTACAATTAGGAATTACAGATTTGCTCTTAACGAAAAACAATTATACTGAAAAAAAGGAAAATGTTAAGATAGAATAAGAAAAGCAGTCCAAAAAACTACCATATAATCTCAGTGGTTTGCTTAAAGTCATTTGGTATTTAGATGCAAAGTATTTTTATTCCCATGATTCCTTAAAACCTGCATCATATTTTCATGTCTTTACTTTGCTCTTCACTCGTAATGTAAAATTAACTCCAGCTAGACTGCTGAGCTACTGACTAATACTCTCAAATCAGCTCCAGTTTTACATTTCAGAATATCTATCAGCTCTGCAAAAAACTGTCTCCTGAGGGAAGGCAACAGTTGGCATTTTTAAAACTCAGAAGCAAGTGTTTGAGTTTGATGAGGCTATAAACTCGCTGACTGATGTTCCGTGCTCAGCAGGAGAACAGGGATGAGGAACAAAAGAGTCTCCAAGGAAAGGGTTTGCTCTGTGTCCAGACCCACTAAATCCTTTGCTGCTTCCTGAGGTTGCAAACAAGGCTGCTGATTACGGGCAGTTTTATCCCAAGGTCTCTATTACTCTTCCTGACAGTTTGAGATTATTTATCAGCGAGATCTAATACCTTAAACATTTTCGTCAAGTTCTGTTCTTGAAAACCCAGCAAGAAGGAGTTGAGACAGACAACACAGTATTCCACAAAGGCAAGCAAGCCTTTAATAAATCTAATATTTCTCTACAGAATATCCCATCAGTGATATTTCGGTAATGAAGCATTATTTGGCAGATTCAAATGACTGCAGGATAACATAACATGGCTCTGGAAACAAGCTTTCAAGCCTCAGGAGGTCAAAATGACTACATCTTTTTAATGGGTAGGCATGGAGCAAGGCAATGACCTAAGTGCTGTGAGAAATAAAGAAACATTCTGTCACTGCTGCCTTTCTGATTAACTCCCTGGCTTTCTCCTGTGATTACTGGAGATTTTCCAGTCAAGGAACACCTTCTGCCTGACACTGATACATGCTGCTTATGTGACATGAGAGAATGTAGGAAGTTGTCATCTGCTCTCTGAGTGTAAAAAAAAGTGGGGAATGCTTTTTTTCTTCAAATCCATAACACAAGTGTTGCTATAAAGGACTAGGTTTATGCTTTTGGCCAAGCAAGAGGAGGAAAATAGGGAAAAAGAAACTTTGCTGCTGTTTGAAGTGGTTAAGAATTTAACATGTAGAGGAGTTTAATATAAATACTTGTATTTTCATACAATTCTGAAGTTCTTTGTGTCTACACATTTCTTTGTGTCTACAGAAAAACGAACTCTTTCTGTGAGACTTCCAGGTGCACAACATTGTAATATGACAGAAATGTGTCCGGGGTGTCCATTCTCAGAGTCTCCAGCTATCCTCTCCAAAGCCACCTGATGCTTTCTAACTAAAGCAGTATAAAGTATAATTCAGCTTGTTAAAATTTGTGGGCTATTTCACTTGAGCTGTGTCACATTTGTTTCCTTAAATGTGCTCTTTCAAATAAGCCAGCATTAATTGACACTGTGTAAGAGGGTTCACACCCGGGTTGTGCTCAGGTCACTTGGAGCCAGGTTTTTAGAAAGGGGGGTTAAATATTCTCTTTCTTTTGAAATGTTGGTTGGCATCTTTTTAGCAGAAGTGTCAGACAGTGGAGATCTTCATGTAACCTCTGGTGAGTGAGTGCTTGAGGTTTCCTCTGTGCTTGTCTGTGGTGAATGTGATTCATTAATGTACGATGGAGTTACTCAGACTTTTAGCTCAGGAGGTCTTGGGTCAGGCATCAGGTTGGTGTGTCAGGCAGCAGAACTGCTGAGCTCACATATAGCCCTGGTGTTCAAATCAGGAAAGGTGACAACTGGCAAAAATACAGCAGGTCTTTTTCAGACAGTGTAGGATCACAGAAGAATTGAATCTCTTTCTTTCTTCCCTTTCACCCTATCCCTTTATCCAAAACCCACTCCTATGTGCTTATAGAGTAGGTCAGGGACTAACGTAACAATTTTTGTGCCAAGTGTGTAATTTGCTAATAAAACTTGGTGAGTTTTTGTGAACCCTCTGACCTCTTTTTATTTTTTTTACCTTAAGCATTTCTGAATCTTGGATACTATCTTCCCCTTAAGGGTCACATATCACAGACAGACACAGGTTGCAGTCCCGGACAGTTCTCTAGTCTGGTCTGTACAGCCAGCCCCTTAGTTTTCTTGTTTGGCATAAGCAGCAAGTGGATTAGAAATGTCTTCAACAAACCTGTTCTGGGCAGGCTAACATTTACAGCAAAAATCCAGGATGGATGCGTGTTTTCTCCTTAGGCATGATGGAACAGAGGGCAGAGCTATTTCTGTTTCACCATCAGGAGGGAGTAGATTGTTGATATTGGAATCATCCAATTTAACACACAACCAAGCACAAATAATCACCCATCTCCTGAAGGATATGAGCCTTGTGATGGAGGGGATGTAGAGAATGGAAGGAGATGGACAAACACATCACGGCAATATTATATTTTTTTTTTTACCTCACAGGGGCAGCAGTTTCAAAGTCTGACTATGCTGGTGGAACAATTATTAAAATATAATGGTGAGAACATAAGAACAGCCACACAGAAGCAGAAGGACCCACTGAATCCTGTCTCTGACAGCATCACAGAAGACGTGTTTAGGTAGGAATATGCATAGAAGTCAAGATGCAGTGACACATGCATGGAAACTTCAGATCAGGGACTTTTGGGGAAAAGAGAGTATTTTTGTAGTCAACAGATTCAGTGGATTTTTATCCTACAGATCTATAGGTTACTATTTGAATCTTTGCATATTCTTTTAACATCTCCAGTACCCAGAAGAATGGAGTTCACAGATGTGCTCAAAAAAGAAAGACCTGTTTCTGCTTTGTGTGACTGCTTCACAGTGTCACTATGATCACTGCTTCACTGGAGGAGACACCTAACAGCCAATCCCTATTTACATTTGACAGTCCATCCCCTGATACACAGGGTAGATTTCTACAATACCACCTTCAGTCTTTCTCTATTTTTTTTCAACATTCAGTCTTCTGTTTTATTTTCCAGCATTAAAGGATCTCAGTCCATTTAGCTGTTCCTCACACAGAAACAATACTACGTCTTTGATTCACCCTTTTTCAATTTTTTCTGGTCCCATTTTACTTGTGGTATGTCTTATCTGAAAAGGAGAATTGTGATCTTCAAGGTATAGGCATATGATAGTTTAATAAAGAATAACAAAATTGTCTACATTGTCTTCTACTTTTTTCTAACAATTTCCCAAAATGGCTTTTCTTTTTAACCTCTCCTAAACACTGATGTTTTCAGCTAAGTATTGATTATAAGGTAAGAATCCGAATTCTGTGAGTGCAAGTCGGTTTATCATTGTATGTGTAAAGCTCACTGTTTTGTCTCTCTAGCGCATTTCTTTGTGTTTGTCAAGACTGAATTTCGTTTTCATTCATCATTTATCCCTGGCTATTCTGTAGTTTCCCATCATCCTGATTAACCTGAAGATCTTGAATAACACAGGTGACCAGCCACCTCCACTGTCACTTGCAGTCTTATCAAGAAAACATCTGTTGAATAGAGGCAGTCCTGGTGCAGCCTGGGCGAGATATTTCTAATTCTTTTCTTACTTTTTCTGAAACAATGCTGTCTGTCAAGCAGCTTTTCATATTTCCTACAACCAAATCGGCATAGATTTGTTTTGTAAACTCTACAACACACTTGGAAAGTTCTATTGACATTTGAAGGTCCAAACAATTTTTTTTTGCTATTAAATTGTTTAGATTTCTTTTGAGGAATCCAGGCAGTGCTGACTAAACTGCCTTTCCAAAGTACTTACAGAACAGTCAGTCTAGCAAGGAAGGTACAATAGTCTGGGGACAAGATTACTTGCTTCATGTCTTTGTCTGACCATTTTATGGCAAAAATTGAATGTGTCCAGATACCAGGAACAACACAATTAGAAGTAATTCACGCAGCAGGAAAGTCATTGCCATAAAGGTGTCTGAGAAGCTGGCAGTCTGAGAAAGGCCAAGATAGTCTCTCGAAATGGATATATAATTTGCCTATTTAGATCACAAGCTCTTCTGGGCTCACAGAAGGTCAAGTACAATGACCTCTTTGGGGGCCTTAGGGTGCTAAAGTGAAGAAAATACAAACATATTTAATGATAAATATAATGACAAAGGTGATCCCCAGAGAGGAATCTGAGCTAGGCAAGGAGGATATTCTTTCCTGGGGCCATGAACTTAGTGTAGATGTAATAGACTAAGTTGCAGGAGCTCATAATCACTTAAAAGGAACATTTGATTATGAATTATAAGGTTTGGCCTTGTTTGAAAACAGCAGCAGTCTTCATCCCTTGGGCACAATGTGTAGGTATATACTTGCATTTACTTCTAAACTGTTGGTTTATTAGGTTAATTGGACAGCAGAAGTTATGAAAGTTCTTCTGTTTTATATTCCAAGTTTGTCATCTTGACCTTGGCTGTTGAACTTGGCTTTTTCCTGTCTCATGACAGTGTGTAGAAGCAGTGTGAGCACTAACCCACTGGAAATAACCATCCTCAAACTGTGGGAAGAGGGGCAGTTCATCATGGAGAGAAAGCCCACATTACAGTGCACCTTTGCACACAGACAGCTCTATCCCCTGGAACTGCTCGGAACTCCTCAAACTGGGCATCTTTCTGCCTGGTAGTCAATGGGATTATTGGTGTGAGAACCACGGGTTTGGAAACAGTGCCCTGACCCAAGTCCTGTAGCAGCACCGACTTCCTACGTCAGCTCTTGCCCTCAGCAAATTCAGTGTGAAAAAAAGGCTGCTGAAAGCTGAGTCTCCTTCAAAACTCTACACCTGCAATGAAGACAAGCAGCTCTGCACCAGGCTAATAGCAATAACCTCAGGGAGTAGTTATACTCTCATTTCAAACACTTGAAAGAGGAACAAAAAAGCCGTGAAGTTGCTGTTGAAGTACAATTAAGATGGTGTTTTTCAAGCGCAGTGTAACCTTAAACTGGAGAAGCAAGAGAGTTAAAATGGAAGCACTTATAAAGCAGTAAAAGCTCCTCTGCGTGAGGCACTCTGCGTGCAGAAAATTATAGGATTAGAAACCTTTCAACCAATCCAGTGGCTCCGTAGACAGAGGTTTGCAAAGGACTTTTAAAATGTTTTTCTATGAAAAAGGAGAATGTGTGTAAGTGGCCAGAAGGGTTGTTTGGCTCAAGTAGCCAGAAATCCGGACCACCACCTTTTGAAGCTTTTCTTGAACTTGTTGAAACTTACATAAAAATTGTTGAAGCTTGTGGCTCCAGCATATACTGAATTTTTTCTTAAACCAGATAAATTTTGGGAACTGCTTACAAGCAATTTATATCTTCAATCCATTTGTTGCCATCAGAAAAACTGGGGAGAAAAAGTCTTTATTGGTGAAAGAGTCAATTCCAAAACAGAAACCTCATGTGTTCCCACTTTCAACCCCTGAGCTCCACTGATGGAAACCAGTCCTCAGTGAAGCTTTCAGGATCATATTTTAAATTCCTGTAAAGTGCTGGGTGAGGAATACATTTCTATGCAGATATAAACTACAATGGAGTTTGACTTTAGGGGAGGGCTTGGGAACATAGTACATTTTTTGAGTCCAAACCTGAAAATGCCAGGTTATTTTTGGTGAATGATTTAAGAAATACAAAGCTCTTCCCATAGGTTTAATTCATTACATTAAAGAGAGCTGTCTATTACCCTTCATTAACTAATAAGGAATCCTTGAATGACTACCTTTGTTTGAAATAGCCAAATTTTAGACCATTGTAGTTAGGTCAGATTAATCCCTCTGGAAATAATACATGGCATTTTTTGAATATATAGCTTATCTAAATTTTAAAGAAAAAATCTTATTTTGTTATTTTAATATTTTGAGCATGGAAAATATAGCAAAGTTTTTTGTTGTTGGGTTTTGTTTTTTGTTGGGTTCCCCCCCCTCCCCCCTGCAACAAATAACAAATGCACATACCAAGCAGGATTAAAATACAGAAGTGGTATGGGCCAATTACTAGATGGATTTAGGAAAACTGTTAATAACACTGTAAAGAAATCAGTAATACTTCTTACATATAACTATTTTCCTTTCTGAGGAATTCTCAGTCCAGTAATGTCTAAGGAAGATGTGAAATAACATCCACTTGAATCTGAACATTTTTAACTGTACAGAATCGTACACAAGTTTTGTCTAATGTAACCTGTGACCCAGCAGTGGAAGTTTTAAATAATTACTAGAAATATATAAAAATTCCAGGTGTTTTGAAAAATGTTAATTGCTTAAGTATCTAATCTATCAATCCTTAACCGAAGGTACAGCAATGTCAGATTTGATAGAATTGTGGTTAATTCAAATTAAGATGCAACTGTGAAAAACACTTTAAAAAATGGTATGAATTCATGAATTTATGGCTATAGATATGAAGTTATAAATAATATACATAACAACAGATAAAATGTGGGAATCTAATAAATCTTGTGAAGCATATTCAGTGGGGAATCATCACCACATTTGAGAATACAGTGCTGTGTTCTGAATGCTGACACTGAAAAATTAAACTGCTAGAGCCACTGTAGAATCCTGGAGGAAGTTCTGGGAAAGGAGGCTCTTTTTATCTCATGAGCTACAGGAATGGCAAGTGACTTCATGACACTGTGTGATCAGGAATGAAAAGGCTGCGTAGTGTTAAAATAGGAAACTCAAAACACAGCAGCAACAATTAACTAGTTAAATACATTATTGCATCTTGGAGCTCTGTGTTCAGATATTGCAAATTTCTTTGCAGATGCTATAATTTACACAAATTCAATTTACTATCCTCAGTATGGAAGTAAACTGGTAGAACGTGATGATATATGGTATAAAGATATCAGACCAAATGACCCAGTAGAATCACAGAATATGCTGAGTTGGAAGGGAACCATCAGGACCATTGAGTCCAACTCCTGGACACCCCAAGAATCACTCCATGTGCCTGAGAGCACATTCTTGAACTCTGTCAGGCTTGGTGCTGTGACCACTTCCCTGGGCAGCCTGTTCCCACTCATCCCACACATGATGAATCTGTGAATGAACCGTGTCTAATGGCTGATTAAAGCCATATTCAATGGGGAACCCAGACTTGAACAGCAGAGGAAACCCTGCAGAGATTCTCAGTGTGGTACACATGCTTCTCTGAGACTTGAAGAGTCAAACATTTCCACCCAGGCTGCTTCTTGTTTGTGGAGGAGTTTGAGAGGATGGAGACAGGAGAGAAAAAAAAAAAATCAAAATTGTAAATGAAACTCATCAGTGATGTTGGATCTCAAAATCTCAGAGGTTTCCAGAGAGTTTCATAGATCACTTCTCATTTATTTTGCTGTTCTCAATGTCCCCCACAAAGCTTGAGCTCTGGGAATTCTGACGTTTTTGAAGCTATCCTCAAAAGTGAAACTTTGGTGTTGGGGCCAGAGAAAATCCGCAAAAGTCTGTCAGGCCAGAAAACCTGGAGGTTGCATAGGTTGACATGTTATTTGGACAGGAAACATCAAGCAGTAAGGAGCTCCTGGTTGCTTTATATTTTCAGAGTTGTCATCAGAATCAAAACAGCTTGAAGCAGCACTTATGACTCATTTTCAGTGTGGAACAAAGCCATAAGTTAAGCACCACATGCTATGAATGTAACACATAACAGGCCCCTGAACTACACAGAAAAGTTTTACCCAGTTTTCAAGTGTCAATCTGGTTTTCCTTGTGCCTAAGGCTCTGTGACATCTTGACATCTGTAATCAGGTTCATATCTACCCTTACCAACCATTACAAGCTGTCACTCTCCAGCTTCTCTGCTTACTATTCCACTACTATGGATTTAATCTGCAGTTTTCTATGCTCTAAATTTAAGGCCCAGCAGTTTTCATGTATTATTCACTTCCATTTGCTATACTTGTTAAACAGTATATGTTCATTTGAGTTAATAAATCACCATTCACTTTCCTCCTTGCGCTTCCCAGAACAGAGTTATTACTCAATCTACCTCTGCCGACAGCAGCTTCAGAGCTTCCACAGATTTCTCTGTATTCATGAACCTATTTATCATGTACCTGTCCTAAATATTAGCAAAGTAAGCTTGCTGGAATGTCTTAAGCTGTAATCTGTCGGAGGTGTATGTGAAGGCCTACATATATCTGACTCAAAACCAGGATGAAATCTCTACCTACTGGTTGTGTGACACCCACCCGACTTTGGATAATCTGGAAGTTATTAATATGCTCATCAAAGAAGAGCAGAAAGTAAATTATCTTCCTTGTGTGTCTCTTATAGGTAAAGGAGGGACCGAAGTCTGAAGTCCTTATTGATGTTGAATACCTGTTTTTGCTCTCATGCCCTCAGGAATACATTGCTGCAGTTGGTGACTGGGGTTTTTGCCCTTTCTGTGCCTCTGAAAGGATGTGCTTGACTCCTTCAATTTCACTTCTTTAGCACGGCATGGGGCTGTAGGTCGGTGCTGGAAGGTCAGGGCTGCCTGCACAGGCAGGTGCAAGCAGGTCCCAGTGCCTGCTGCCTGTGGCTTCAGTCAGCAAAAAGCTGCTATTTCTGTAATCAAAGCCAAGCTGCCAGGACCAAAGCGAACAAATCCATCCCAGCAGAGTTTTGCTGTGTGATTCACTTCTTCAGGTCTGACCTTCATTCCTGTTTCCCATGTCAAGTATTTTCCTTTTGGCTCTATTAGAACATGTCCTGTCCTGTTGCCACCATTTAACTGCATCACACAGTTTATTTGGCATAATGAGACTTTTTAAAATTTAATAGTGCAATCAGTTTTGTGTCAGAAAAAAAATACTATCAATCTCATATGAATCTTTGCAGAAAGCCATTGGACATAACCCCATTCATGAATGTTTCCTCATTATCCTAATCAAACTGAGGCTTTGAAAAACCAAACAACTAATCAGAAAGTTTCAACTTCTGTAGAACACAAGGAATTTAATTTTTTAAATAATATTATTACCTTGGACTTTTATAATATTTTTTTGAAGTAGAACACCGGCTTTTGACAGATTTAAAGAATGACAAATTCAGTTGATTGACAATTCAAACAGTTGACCTTTCATTTCTAAAAATCTGTTTTGTTAGTATGACAAAACCCCCTGAAAAGAGCACTTTTAAGCAACAGGAAGAAAACAATTCTTCTAATCCTCAGTTTGAAAAGAAATACAGCTAACTATATGGACAGTGACACTAATATGAAAATTTTTTTTGTATTTTTAAGCACAGCTTGTTGGAACAATCAAATTATTTAGGTCCAGTTCATGACAGTGTCTCATGTGCACCTTAGATTACAGACATTCAGATAACTAAATTGTTTGAGAAACAGGGAAGCATTCTCTCAGAGGGAGAAATTCATAATAGTTACCTTTGTCTGAGGAAGGACATCACCTTGACAACTTTTGGGACTATGTTTCAAATCTTTCGGGCCTACTGGGACTATGTTCCTTCAGGAAATATGAGGCAGGTAGTTTTGCTAAGGCAGTTGTTTTGGATAAGCCCTCAGAGTCCCCATATTACATCTGCGAAGTGGGGATAATATAAGATTGTCCTCCTTCGAAATGGCATCATGACAAACATTGTCAGACTGTGAGATCTGCACCGCTGATATCTGAGCTATTTGGGACCTAAGCTGGATATGCCACTTCATTAACTTTCAAAATAATGATAAAAGCAGAAGCACATTTTGAATGAATCTGATGCAGAGCCCTCGAGAAATCCTGTCCTGTCATGGTACTGCACCGTTGGAGTTTAGAGCGTTTGAATGTGTGCAGTCCATCCCTCATGGGCGAGATATAGCAACATTGGCTAGTGATAGGAAAACACGGTATTTTTCTTTTGCAATAAAATTCAGCTAGATTTCAGAAATTTAGAAATGGAATTTTCCCACTTAAAAGAATCAGTATAAGCCTTTTGATTTGAAGAACACAGCTTTTGGAACACCCAGCATTAATGTGCCAGTACTTTGTGCAGTAATGAACAAGAAATTAAAATTTTTCTTGTTTTTACCCAAATGCTGTTGGGGTTTTGGGGAGTTCCCCTTCTGTTTTGTTCTTTTTTTTTCTCTCTTAGAGAATTTTCCCCATAGCGTTGCCAGGACAATAAATTGCCGGTGCTTAAGCCAAAACAAAAGGAGAGAGGGTGGGGGCTCGATGGGACTACTGGTTCTTTTCACCTGGTTTTGGGTACAGTCAGGGTTGTTGGTGCTAGCCGGGCTCGGACGCAGTTCGTCAGAACCTTTCTGCTTTTCGGCCGTTTTCTTCCTTCTACCTGAGAAACCCCGGGATTCCTGCTGCAGCTCCTGATACATCTTGTCTGCCACCTGGGATCTGTGCTCGCCTCCGCTGTTCCACCCTGCTGTTCCCGAGGGTCCAGCCGGACACCTGGGATCAGCTGCCCGGAGAGTCCGTGAAGCTTTTCGTCCATTTTCCCCTCCCCGGGACCCCGGGCCTGCCGGCTGTGAGCGCAACTGCACCAGAGGGGAAAGTGCCCACGGCCTGCGGCCGAGAGAGACTGGTATTGGGTCTGTGGTTCTGTCTCCTGCTACTGCCGGAGCTACTGTTGTTGGTTTGCCTTGTTATATGTATTAGTAAAGAACTGTTATTCCTAACCCTATCTTTGCCTGAAAGCCCCTTAATTTCAAAATTATAATAATTCGGAGGGAAGGGGGTTGCATTTTTCCATTCCAGGGGAGGCTCCTGCCCTCCTGTACAGACACCTGTCTTTTCAAACCAAGACAAATGCCAAAACTTGCAAAGAGGTAAAACTTTTCAAAGTAGATATTAATTTATTACTTTATATGTGCTAATGCATAGGTAGGAAACTACAGGGAAAGGAGGACTAATTACTCTATTTTCACCATCGAAATTGAAGACACATATTTTAGGTTTCATGTACCTACTGGAAAAGAGGCACACCTTCACAGTACAGTCCATTTGCTCCTAGAATAGGTATTCAAAGTAGTTGGGACAGTCACATCATCCTTACACAGCTAAAATAGGGCAGACAAGTCCCATCTGAAGCGGTGACACAGAAATAAGGAGTGTCTACAGACACAAATCCAAAGTAAAGGACCATGACGCTCTAAAGGTGTCATCAACCAGAAATTGCTATTATTAAAAGATGCTGTTTCTTCTTTCTAAGGACTGATAATAACTGCTGACCAAAGACTGAAGCCAGCTCCTTTTTTCTTTTAGCACTAGCTCTGTTAATCAAGAACAGCAGGACCAAGACCCCACCACCAATACATGTTCAATGCAAATCCTCTGTGTTCACACTCAAAGCCTAAGGAATCCACACAGAGCTGCAGAACCAAATTGTTGTGTCTCAGTTCTAGCACAAAACTGAGAACAAGATGTGGGTGGTTACTTGCAATGGATTGACAAAGCTTCAAGGATATTCTCTTTTTCGCATTATTGCTACAAAACTTGTATGCATATATGTATATATACATGTATTCAATTGCAGGTAGTTTGAAACTACTCTTTGACCAGCCTAGGTTATTTTCAATTTTCAATTGCAATCCTGCAAGTAAAAGTTTAAACACAATCTAAATGAATTCTCCAGGGAACGGTGATCTGGTGTGTCCAAGCGTGGGCGGGTTCTCAACTGTCCAAACCAGACTTGTCAAAGGCAAGCAAAGAGAAAGTGGAATAAAATGGAATGTGCCACGTGTAAGGACTCAGCAGAACCACTCTTTCAAGGCCTACCAGCACTGTTGGTGCTGGTAATGAAGCTCCCTGCTATGTTCTGGTACCTTTCTAACTGAGTGGTGACAGAATTTGACATCTGTGCCTATTTATTATCTGCAGTTTCTTTGTGTTCAACTTCACTCCTCCAAGTAAGGTGACATTTTGGAACCAGCGTTTCCATTAACTCAAATCAAGTAGGACCTTATTTCTGAAGCAGCCATATCTATTCTAATGGAGATATTTAATGGCACAGCACCCTCCACAGTAAAAATGACAGTGACAGAGTAAAATCTTCTTTCTGCACTATATAACTTAGAAAAAGAAGACAAGAATAGGCCATAAAAGCAGGATTCATGGGAAGCTTTATCTAGTTTATCACCAAGGAAGGTGGCAGGAATGAGCCATCATATATTTCTAAAGAATACTTTAAAACTGGAATAAAATAGCAGTTATTGGTAAAAAAGAGGTAAGCCTTTCAGCCTTGATAAATATTAAACCATAAATATTAATACTTAACAAAATGTCTAGGAAGACAATGAAGAGTTCCTTTAAAGAAAGAAAAAAAGGGAACTGTTTGCTTTTTTAACCAATCCTTATTCTTTATAACACAAGCAAAAAATAGAGAGTTTGCTGAGACCTTAATAGACTGAATTGTAATGTTTCATTTTTCAGGGAATAAAAGAAATCATGGCTCAATGTTAGGAAACAAAAGCCCAAATCAACAGAAAACACAAAATTTTTGGCTGAATTTCTGAAACCTGCACTACAAATACAGCCTGTGGGTGGATATTCTACTATCTCATAAACTTTGTTTAAAGTTGGTTGTGTGGTTGGGGCTTCCATGATTTGTTTTACCCTTTCCTACTTGAATTCTCCAGTGTCTAATTAGAAGTTATACTGCTGTCTTCTCACCAGTAGGTGCTCCTCTGTCAGACAGTGATTTCCCTATGTCAGACCTTCATTAACTGGTGACCTCTATCCCCCTGAAATGGGCCAAAAAATTAAAAAATAGGCAGGGTGGGTTGGGGGGGAAGAGAGACAGAGGGAAAAATACAGAATTTTACATACACGCTGAGCACAGTTCTCCTTTTCTTCAGAGTCTAAGTCAGTTATGTGCTTGAGAAAAAGATTTAGAGCACTCATGCTGAACAGTGATTAGCTCCCTTATTTGCTTGGTGATCCTAGAAGCCTGAATATCTTATAGAGATAACAGACAGAAGTAGGATGCCACCAAACAGAAAGTCAGGGTATTTACATCAATTATCTGGAATAAGCAGGGAAAATGCTATCCCTTCTGTACTCATTCTTCCTCATATGTGGCATTCACTGTCACAAAGGCTTCAAACCTCATCGTCTGTATATCTTGCAGCTTCTTCATCAAATAAAGCATGGGTCTTAAACTACAGACTGTTTAGTACACATTCATAATTAATTTCTTGATTAACATCCAAAATTTTCAGTATTTCAAGGAGAGTTACTTCAAAAAAACCAGTATCTGATGAAGTAGGTAGCACAAAGTCACCATTCTGAAAGAAATCAATCTTTAAATGTCTGGAGGTTGAAGTGTGCATTTATTTGTAGGTTAATCTAGAAACATTAAAACTAGCATTGCCTCATTTCCCCCTGTATTGTTTTAGCATAAGTAAAAATAAATATAATAGCCAAGACCTCTGTGGTAACGTGAACTGTAAGGTTTTAAACCCAGCACCTCTACAAATTTACCTTTAAAAATGAAGAAGACTGATGAAAACGTATCAGGGGGAAATGAAAATCTGACTGATATAGATCAGACCAGCTTGATTTGACATATTGAATCAATATAGATTTATATCAGGAGATTCTTTAAAAATAATTTTTGCTTTTCCTGACTGCTTGTGATTTTAATCTTTTCTTAGTCCATAATTTATTAGATTAAGCAAGAGAAGTAGTAGCTCTTCGAAAAGATCAAAAAATAATTATTCAAAAATGCCCAGTGAAAACTGATAGTTAAAAATCAGGTACTGATTATCTAAAGAAAAACTCACTATGCAAGGGTACCTGTACCTTGCATACAAATTGTGTATGAGCCCTTAGAGTTGTGAAAAAATCTTGACAGACAATTGCTCATTAAAATCTGATAATTGTAATCAGGGTTCTTTGACTCCCTTAATTGGTAACAGCAGAACTAAAATAATCTGTGCTTTTGGCATTCTGTCTGTCTAATGCATCTAATAAGAATTAGAAAGCAGTGTCTAGAAAAAATCCTGCTTTATTAGTTATAGGATTCAAAAGACATCAATTAACTTCTTTACTCCCCCCTTCTTTCCTATAAAAGACAAGGCAATTTGTTTCCTTGATGTGTGAGCCATCATCAAATCTAAATTCACAGCAAGAACACTTCTGAGATAGCCCAAACTTATCATAAGGTTAATGAACCATTGCACCAGTCCGATCTAAGCCATTTGTCAATGAATAAAATTGCTCATCTGCTATTGTGCAACACAATTTGTAATAAAACTGCCAAAATAAGAACTTATTTATGCTTCTCTTTAACACAGATTGCTCCTTCAGATTGCAAAATGTGTATATAATAGGTCAGTAATGTAAGGAGGGTTTATTATTTTCCAGTAAAAGTCATATATTCCGGGTGAACCAGTTTCTGATTTTTGGAACATAGATGTTCCATGAGAGCCGACTTGGACCTACCATACTTGGCATAATTTCTGCTGTGAGGACTATCAAGACAGTTTAATACAGGATTGTGTATAGATTATATTACCCAGAATCTTTCAGGGAAAATCAGGGCCAAAAAAAGCATAAAAAAAGCATAGCAGGTCACTATCACCAAGTTATCATGTTAGTCTGTTATTTTTGCTTTTATTTAGTTATTATACACCATAACCACAAATTAAGCTGGATGCAATGTATCAAAACCTGAAGGTACCATGTTTGGAACAGTCAGCAAAGGCAAACTGCTGATAAATAACCAGAGAGAAGCAATGAAATAACCAGAGAGAAGAGGAGAGCAATGAAAGTAACTTTCTTTCTGTTATGCAGAAAGAAATGATACAGCAGTTGAGCCTTTGCTGCTGAGGGTGTAGGTGTGAGCAAGCAGTCTGGGAAACAAGTGGTTCAGAAGCTGGGTAATGATCATTTCATCCACAGGAATTTCTGCCCCCTTCAGTCACAGGTGAACGAATCCTGGAAGTTTGGATGTAAGATAGAAGCAAACCAAAGAATTTGTCTTAGACCTCTGGGTCAGTAAAGGTGAAAAGTGAGGAAATGAAGTGTAAGATGCTCTAGAGTTCACTTTCAGATTAACTCACCTGAAGCTGGAGTAAACCTTAGGAAATTCTGCACAAACCTTCCTGTCTCCTACAGAGTTTTGTTGCAAACAGAACAGTACCCACAGGGCTGCTTAGTTTTCCCCATGTGACCAGAGCTGCAATATAGGAGCCCTTTTAGATGACAACTGTGTGAGATGGCCAATCCTGCGTGTAGGACAGTCAGTGCTGTCCGTGAAACTCCAAGGTTAAATTATATTTCCTCATGTGATGTGAAAAGTTTTCTGTGCAATAATGTCCCTAAACTAAATATCCATAAAGAGGATATTTTGTGTTATTTTTATCTCTGTAACGACAAGCACTGTGAAGAAGAAATAGAAGATCTTTAACAGATTAGAAATAGCCTTGTACTGTTCCAACAAAGACCACTACATGCAGGACAGTGTTTCCACTTACTCTCTGCATACAGTTGTTTGTTTCCATGGCTCACCATCAAGCGCTCAGTCATGGGTGTAATTTGTAGGCGAAAAAGGGATGTAGAAACTTCCAAAAAAAAGAGTTATCCTCCAGGCTTACAACATTTCCTTGTACTCACACTGCTTGCCTAAAGTTTTTGCTTAAAATATCACTTTTCAGTTCTCAACATTATCAGTGATATTTTTCAATTAAAGACAAGTTAAATGCATTGGGTACTTCTATTCCTAAAACTTAAAACAACCTCATGGTTCTTCTGAAAAGCAAGAAGACAAGAATTGAATACTGGCACAATGGTTTTTTTTGTTTTTCTTCCCCAAAAAATTTCTATTCCTTCATAGCACCCAAACACTATTTTGATTTATTTCTTTCCTCTGGGCTCAAAATAAGTCAGTTACAAAAATAGGATATATCACCTAAAACTTCTTCAAATATGTTGCTGACTGTATATTTGCCAGAGGAGAAAAAAAAAATAAAAGGACAGAATTAAAGATATAGGGACAGTAAAGATATAAAGAAATGATGCTCGACACAAAGAAATTCAGCAGTAAAAAAATTAAAAAGGGCTGATGTGTTTAATTCTGACTGCTTATTGCACAGATACATGCAGTTTTAAAAACCTGTTGTTGACTGAAATGTAGCATAGCTTGTGGAAAAATATGTGTTTTATTGTTGACCATGGAGAATCTCTAGCAACTGGCATTAAATTACTGTGTTAATCAGCCTTACTATTAAAAAAAATTCTCATTTTCATCTTGACACTTGTATCAGTGGGCCCTGTAGTACCTGATTTTAAGAAGAATCTCCAAACAAAGCATTACTTGTGCTTCCTTGTCCTTAATGACTGGGGTCAAGTTCATCCTTTGAAAATCTTATCTACAACATAAAGACAGTGATCAGCTGGGATCTTTCATACTAAGGCTTGCAAAGAAAAATGGATAGGGTAAGGAAGTATTTTCTATTCTGAGGAACAGAGTTGTGCTTCAAACAGTCAAGGACAGGATCTTTTAAAGCAGTCTACAGGAGCTGCCCAGACAATTCAACTGTGGATGAGGGGCTTACTTTCAAACCTCTCTGAAAATTCCAGAGTTAATTATCAGTGCTTGTAAAACTCTTTGAACCTTCAAGATGTTCTTTAAAAAAAAAAAAAAGGATAAGTACGACAGTAGTCTGTATTAAACACAGCTTGTAAATTATATAAATCACACTTAAAATCCCTGAATAGATTGATCATGTTCTGGGAGTTTTCCCTGTAGGACATGTATAAACAGATTCAGTTACAACTCTGGGCTGCATAACATCGTCTTGCTGAGCAGATATTGAGAACTACAAAGCAAAAGAGACTGAACTGACCCTGAGGTAAACTTCTGAGGGTTTCACCTCACCTTCAGCATCATGTTTAAAACACACAAATTATATGCTGTATTTAAGTTATCCTGGTAAAGCTAAATGATTGTACTTAGAGGTAGTTTAGGTACTAATAATTCACGATCTACCTAATACAAGATTGAGGAGGAAAGGACTGTCCCACATTGCTCCTCTTCCTGAAGTCCGAAATACCACAGGTAGCTGATAATTGGCATCTCTGTTAAGGTCTACAAGAGTCTAACAAATAATATATAGAGTTAAAACTCACATGATCAGGACAAAAGAGAAAAGTGTTTACAGAAATAGATTATTTCAAGGTATTGTTGTCCTATGGTTTAGTTTAAAAATTATTACTTTAAAACACCATATAAGTGAGCAATTTTCCAGTCCTTCTCTGACACCTTGCTTGCTATAAGGGGCATTCATTTGGTAGTGTTTTGAAGGTGTTGGGATGCTTAAACAGCATTAGCTTTTTTGGCTTTATCAGTGCTGCAAGGATGCCAGCATTGTCATTTGTGTGGAGTGCCATAAAAATCACTACGGACGAATCAGAGTACAGGCAAGGAAATACATCTTTATAATCAGTGTTACAAAAACACTAAAAGGCTTTAAAGGTTCCAATTATGCTAGATAAGTTCCAGCTATAGTAGGAAAGCCACCATGTTCTCAAAGCTTAGTTTTCAAGCAGACCATGTAGCCAAAAGGAGAGAGGCAGAGGAAGATGCTTACAAAGGAAGTAGCTGGTAGAAGCAATCTGTCTTCACACCCTATCCAAGACCTCAATGAGTATTGCTCCTCTGGAACTATATTTACTTTGAATCAAAATATGGAACAAAATTCTCACTGTGAAAGGTGAAAAGAAGCAAAGATTCTTTCACTTCAAAGGTGTTTTCTTTGAGAACATACTTACTTGATTTAAACACTTTTTCTGTTTTCTTCATAAACCAGCCTGGGCTGAGAAGAACCAACCTATTTGGGATAAAAAGCAATAACAGACCTTTGATCATCACTTAAATTAAAACATGATATTTAACAAATAATGTCTCTTTCCTATGCAAAGGCAACATTTAGTTAATATCTTTTAGCACCATTTAAGGTATTTTCTTTCTGAAACCTATAGAGCTCTTGTGCTGAATTCCATCCTGAGGGCTTCTAACACAGCAATCACTCTTTATTTTACATATGCTCCCCTCGATATTCTCATGGGACAATTTCCACACTGCCTGCAGTTATATTCTAGAAACCACACCGCAGATTTTTATGTCTGGGAGCCAAAAGGCTTTTGGATGGTGGCTCATTCTTGCATATGTATAAACACTATGCACATAGTGAAAGAGCCATTTGAGCTTCTGTGACTTGTCATTTGTAGCAGTACTGGCTTCTGGGTATAAAAGACTCAGAATTACAAAGGTTTGCAGTAGGATGTTACTCAGCAAGTACCTTCGCTTTAACACCCAGCACTAAATGCAGGGAACACTAGTGGTAAAGTAAGACCTTTCTCCCCAGAGAGGTTGCTGCTAAAAAATGTACTGAGATGTCATGGTTAAGCATTTCCTAGAAAGGTATTATTTTTGCTGACTGCCTAATTGTAGCTCCTTGTGGCTCAGCTTGTGGATGTTCAAATTTCGCAGGTATTCACATACAGAGTGTAGCATAGCCCCTGACCAGCCTTTGCTCCAGAAATTTCAGTTTAAATACACGTGACCAGTGACCAGTGTGTCCTTGTGGCCAGGCAGGCCAACAGGATTCTGGGGTGCATTAAAAAAAACATTACCAGCAGGTCCAGGGAGGTGGTCCTGCCCCTGTACTCAGCCCTGGTGAGGCCACATCTGGAGTGCTGTGTCCAGGCCTGGGCTCCTCAGGACAAGAGAGACATGGAGCTCCTGGAGAGGGTTCAGTGTAAGGCAGCAAAGATGATTTTGGAGGAATCTTTGGAAAGGAGGAAAGTCTGAGGGACGTGAGACTGTTCAACAAGAGATGTCTGAGAGGAGACCTCATCAGTGTCTGACAGAGTCTGCAAGGAGGTGTCAGAGGATGGGCCAGGCTCTGCTCTGGGGTGCCAAGGATTAGGAAAGAAAGCAACGGGCAGAAACTGGTCCCCAGGAAGTTCCATGCGAGGAAAAGCTTTACTCTGTGTGTGACTGAGCACTGGAACAGATTGTCCAGAGAGGGTGTGGAGTCTCTCTCACTGGAGATATTCCAGAACTGTCTGGACACAATCCTGTGCCATGTGCTTTAGGACAAACCTACATGAGCAGGGAGGCTGGACCAGATGAACCTCTGTGGTCCCTTTCACCCTAATCCATTCTGTGATTCTGTGACAGTGGATCCTGCAAGCTGCCTACCACAAGTGTACTACCTGAATTATTTTTACCTTGAATTTTAGTTACTTAATTGCAGACAATTATTAAAATGATGACAATTAGTTGAAGGATTATACTTTTCCAATCCCTTTTTGGTCCTAAAATTGGGTGATACCATAATGACAGAGAGAGTTTGTCCTTCCGATTACTTAAATCTGGAGAAAACTTTGACTTGAAGAAAAATTGTCAGTGTTCTGGTCATGAATGGATTGAAGTTCTTCTCAAGGCAACTGTGCCCGAATCACCAATTCTTATCCATATGTTTGTCATTTAGGTTTGTTGGAGAAGCTTTCAATGGACATCTATCTAATACATTTAGTGTCCCTTCAGAACTTTGTGTCACTACAAAGACACACCTAGATAAGTGTAAATTGGATAAATTGATTCAGCATAATAATAATACATCATAAATTAAATAGTGACAACAACAAAAATAGAAATAGTGTGCTTACATTAAAATAAGCCTCACTTCTTTTTATTTACAGATAATCTACCACTTCTCTCTTAAACATTAGTTACTTCCCCCTTTAATAGGAAATTCTTGGAGTTTTGTTACAGAAACATTTACAAAGTGGCAAATACTTTATAAGCTCTAACTCCATTCCACTCAGCATAAGCACAACAGGGGAGAAATCCTAGCTCTGTAGCAGTCCAGGAAGAGGATGTGGGAGTTTCTGCACCCTGCAGTTCAGAGTCATTTTGCTGACTTCACTGTAGCAATATTTCACACAGTAATGTTTGCAAATGGAGGTAAGTATTTTGAGTGATGCTGGAAAATGAGGCAACTAAAATATTTTAAATCACTCTGGTAAAAATTCTTGGTGTCGAAAATAAGTGTTTACTTTAAAAATACATTATCAGATCCTAGTTAGCAGGGGAAGTAAGTACAACGTTAGAGAGAGAGTAGAAAATATTCTGCTAGAACAAATAACTAGAAATTAAAATGCATTTCTAAGTTAGGTATCTTTGACTATACCGATGATTTAATAGTGTACAACAAAGTGGTGTTAATAATTTCCCCAACAACATTTATAATCCGTATATAGAAACAGAGCAATACTTGACTGCTAGCTGGGTAACTTTGCTTGTGTATTTCTGGGTCACCCTGGTCACTGCTGTCTTTAGCTCAGTTATCTCCTATGGACTGCCTGTCTTGTTAAGTGAAGCTTGTGAAAGAAAGGGAACAAAAATGTTCATAAGTGTCTGAGTTATTTCCCCACTTTGTAAATATTTTGTGGCCAGATCATTCTGTTTTCAAAGTCTTCGAAAATTTCAGTCTGGAAAGTACTTTTCCAAGAGGCTGAGTTTTCGTGATGTTCTACAAGACCAAATTACACTTTACTCTCTGATATGTTGCACTGGCCAAGACTTGATTTATTTATCTTTTCTTTATAACTATCAGTACCAAGCAGCTTTGACATATATGATTGCTTCTAACAACTGTGGGCAAGTATTTCGTCAGCTTGAAGAGAGAACAATTATAACCAGATTCTTAATCTCAACTATAGTGCTGCTGTAATACTGCAACATTGGTGCCTGTTGTGTTGGAGTAGCAAAAAATCCAGCCTGAGCAGAGCCTGTCTGGTTTTCTGTTCCAGTTACAGGACTACAGATGTTAATTTATTAACTTGGAATTCAATTCTCAACCATTTCCAGATTTCTCCTGGAGGAACTAGCAGGCAGTATCGGGCACTGGTGGAGCAAAACAGCAGTGGTGAGAGCAGTAAAATAACATAATTTGTGACCTGTCTTATGAATTAGATGGAAAAGGCTTGTACAGCCCAACATCTTCCTGCCTTTTCGTGCATTCCCTTCATGTTTAAGAGGCATTTCTAGTAGTCAGGTAGCCACAAGAAATTAGGGCCAGCACACAGTAGTGATTATTATGAATTTGACCCATTTAAGAACAGCTACACAATCTGTGATACAATCAACCCCTGGAGTCATCTAGTCCCTCTCACACTTCTGATGCTCTTTGAAAGAGAAAATACAAAATGAAATAAAGGACCAAATCGTGAAACTTATGATGGACAGCGGGCTAAGGAAATAATTTTCTTTTACAGCAGTGTGAGAACTACAGCACGGTAAAATAATGATACAAGTACTGTGTAATATCACAGATGCAAGCAGCATCATTTAGAGTTATGACTGTAGTTTATTCTGATACGAGAATAACGCTTCTAGACTTGGTTAATCTGGATTCAAACCAAGCATTCACAGAAGACATCTTCTGCTATAAGCAATTATTAATTCTCTTAGCCATCTAATCTCACTCTAGAAGACTTTTCTAAATAGAGAACAGCCTCACTTAAGGCAACATCATGCTTTAGGTAAAATGGAGGTATTGCGAAACTATGCTTTTTCGGGAATACAAAGCACTTTTCATCCAAGTCTGAGTTTTCATAGAATCACTGAATGGTTTGGGCTGGAAGGGACCTTAAAGAACATCTCCTTGCAACCAACTCCTTGAGTGCAGCTGTCCAGCCAACTCCTTATCTACTGAGTTGGATGATGGTCCTTCCATCAAATCCATATCTCTCCAGTTTAGAGATGAGGACATTGGGCAGGATGTGTCAAATTCTTTGCACAAGTCCAGGTAGATGATGTTAGATGCTCTTCCCTTATCCACCAACATTGTAACCCCATCACAGAAGACCTTGGTGAAGCCATGTTGGCAGTCATCAACCATCTCCATGGGTTCAAAGTGACTTAACAAGGTTTCTGGGGGAGGATCTGCTCCATGATGTTGCAGGGAACCAAAGTTGGAGGGACTGAATTGTAGGTGCCCAGGTCTTCCTTTTTTTAACCTTTTTAAGAAAGGGAGTTTTGTTTCCAGTCAGTGGGAGCTTCACTGGACTGCCACGACTTCTCGAAAGGGATGAACAGCGACTGAACCACTTCATCTGCCAGTTCCCTGAAGATCCATGGTTATGTCATCAGATCCCACGGACTCGTGCACCTTCAGGTTCCTTAGATGCTGTCAAATGTGATCTTCTACAGCAGACACTTCTTTGCTCTCCCAGTCCCTGCTTCTGCCTTTTGTGATTTGGGTGGTGTGGTTAGTAAGACCAAGGCAAAAAAAAAAATTGGTGAGTCCCTCAAGTTTCTCCATGGCCCAGGGAAGATCTCGTATTTCTTTCTGAAGAGGATCCATATTTACTCTAGTCTTCCTTTTATCATCACCATGTCTAAAGGAGCTTTTCTTTTCTTTCCTTTGACATCCCTGGCCAGATTTAATTTTATGCAGACTTTAGCTTTCCTAACCTGATCCCTCCCTGCTTGGACAATTTCAAATTTTGACAGAAAGCCAAAGTAGTTTGAAATGCAAGTGGTTCATTTGTGAACATCTAATGGATATTTTGTACAGGCGAAATCTAATTTGTAGTGGCCTTTAGGTTTTATACAGTTGTCCTGATTATTTCTTATGAAACTAACTTCAGCAATGTGGAGATTTCATGCTGAGATGTAAAAAGAATAGCCACTGATTAAGGGTATACTGCAAACAATACTTTTGCCTTATTGGTATTTTATTGCTCACCTGTGTTTATAGAGATTTTTCTGCTTTTCTTCTGAAGTAGTTTGCAAAAGGTCTTACTGTACTGCTCGTTGAGTTAATAGGCTTGCTTAATCATCATGGTTTGGAGAACAACAAAGGAAACTGCATGTGTCCCAATTTATACTGCAAATGGAACAAATGTCTTCTGTAAGTATAAAAGGATCATTTCTTTTAAAGAATAAAGCCCTTTGAAACCAATTAATAGTTGACCTACATAGTAATGCACATATCTCCATGTTTTCTCTCTTTTTTTTGTGGAAGTGATTTTTCAGTAGCAGAAAAAGAGTAAATAAGTATGTGTGATCATCCACTTCTACAACAAAGATTTTGAGGTTAAATATTCAAACATTTTTTGCATCATTTCTATAAAATTAAGTGCATTTTATCTTTTTAACCTGCTACAACAGTACCGGAAGAAAATAAGCTGCAACAAATCTTTCCCTACCTAACAGCTTCCTTGGTGTCTTTGTGCAGCATACAATGACCAGTGAGAACTTGAAAACACACAGACTGATCCTTTCAGTCTAAAGAACCAAATCCCCAAAATATTTGTCTAGCTGGAAGCATTTTCAGTCTGTGATTCTTCAACACACAGGCAGGGGAGTTATATGGAGGCTCATGGGGAGCAGCATTGCACTTGCACAACGTTTTGTTTGTTGCAACATCCTTATATCATTACCATCCTTGCTTATAACTGCTGATGTGTGTCATTACTATTCTTGCTTACAACTCCTGATGTGAGAAAAGAAACTTGGAAATATGAATTATGGATTTAATAAAAACATAGTATGTATACTGGGACAGAAGCAGTGTGTTAAAGGGATAGCAACTGTGCTGGTTGGTTCAGTGGCTGCAAAATCAAGGAAACAAAACCAAAAGGGGCCTAACACTTTATTGCACATGGGCCATGGAAGAACAGTAAACAGTGAGATTTTGGCCAACAGGTGTGCTCTGTATGGCTGCTTAAAAGAAAGCTCTCTCAGCCTAACCCAAAATGTGAGGGTTTCTGTTGATTTCACCCTGTAAACAACTGCAGCTCCTGATTTGATCATAACAGACTGTACTCGTGCTAGAGGAAGTCTAATGTTAATCACTTCCTGAAGGGTTGTTTTTTTTTTTTAACTAGAAACATAAATATGTGTTAAAATGTTAAACCAGGCTTTAGCACTCACATGACAAGGAAAGAAGGTTGATCAAGAAAAATAACTATATGCTAACACCGAGACTAAAAGTCTCAAGCATAATGAGGAAAATTAAAGGCTGTACCAAATGTCAGTCCTCAAAACACTACAAAGGAGAAAGGGTACAGAATAATAGTGTCACATTCCAGTGTTGGTCAGGAATATAGACTGGAAACTGAAGGTAAAATGCTAATCAGAGTAATGAAGTTTGTCCAATATGAAAACAGGAGGATAACACTTCAATTACTCTCAAAACTGAGGTTATTGCATTTACAGATGAGATTACATACTTGCCAAAACTGTCAGGTAACTGAGCCCAGTGATCTAGTCCTATACAACAGTGAGAAGATAAAAAAAAGTGCTTCTGTTTTCCACCAACAGTCCTTTGATACAAAATTTATCACCCTCTGCCTGTTGCACCCTGATTTGGTCTGACTGAATGCTTTCGGTACTAAATCCCATCACCATTTTCACAGTATCTTGGTATTGCTTTCAAGCACCTGTGAAACGAGTGACTCAAAAATAAACCTGTTATGCAGACCAGAGATGTACAGATGAATGTAATTAAGAAGGCACCTCCATTCAGAAGGAAAAGGAAATTTATGTGTTGGCATTATAGGCTGAACAACCAAATCATTATTTTCAGCATTGTATGTACAGATATGAATAATGATATGGCCCTTGTACAAGATAATCCCTAAGTATTTAAATGGGACTGTACAAATCCATACTCTTTGTTCTGCCATTTGTAGAGGGGTGACTACCCACAGTATAAACCAGTGCTTTCTTCTCAGCTTTCCTCTTGTCTTGCTGATAACATTCTTTGTTCAGTAAATGGAGCCATATTTTACAATTAGACTGCAGACTTCCCTCTATTTCAAAGGGATACAGCACTGCCAGCTTTGTATTTGCATTACATTGGCTCTAAACACAATTTTTGGATCACCGCACCCTGAGCTTATTTTCACTTTGAACCATTGTCTCCTCATTTACCCTTCCTAATATTATGTGTGAATTATTCTTTTGACATTTTGTGTTATATGAAACCATTACTCACTGTCAATGATCTCTACCTGACTCAACTGATTTGTCAGACATTTACTGCTCTGTCTCTATATGACTGTCTTCTGCACTGGATTGCTATTAAAATTAAATAATAGTATTTCCCATTGATATATCAACTATAGGATGCCTACACTTGACTTCATCTGTGCCAGCTGCAGAGGTAAAATGCAATAATTATTACATAGGCTATAGCAATGCTTTTTAATAGTTCAGGGCATCTGTTTTCCACCTGCAAACTCTCTGATGCTTTTTAGACCCTCACAAAATTTAACTGAGAAAAACTAGCACATTTTCTGGGCTGATATTCCCTACACAGATGTGTATATCAACAGTGATGTTTTCTCAGAGGTCCACAAAAAGATCAAGCACCACTGGTTTAACATGAAAAGCAAAAAAGGAAAGACTCATCAAGTAGTAACTGAAGGAAAGTGCTTGTGTAGCCAATGGAAATAAAATAAAATTTCAGTTAATACTAAACCTGCTCTGTAGGAAGCAGGAAGGGATCTCTGAAGGCTGAACTGTTCTAAAAATTGCATTTAAATTTCTTCCAGAAGACTATGCCATCAGTAGAAATATGCTTCATAATACCCTTCTTTGCCAGCTGGAATTCCTGTATGCCAAGACAAAGTCATTTTGGGTTATCTCCCTAAAATTTCTTCCAAAAGTAAGGATTAGCTGGAAGATTTTTTAAAAGACAACAGACAGACGTTTTTACACTCTTGTCCTGTGCAATAGCTGGTTTATAATTATCGTTTATGACACATAAACCATTGAAACATATGTGCAAATCATTAACTGCTGCAACTTTAATACTGCAAGCTCCTACCTCCTTCTAAAATAAGATGATAACCCATGTCACATACTCTCCATTCTTCCATTCTGAGATGGTTAATGGGAAAGTAGGGAAGAGATAGGATAGACACAGAAATTCTTCATCCAAGGCAGCCCAGGACTTTACCCACACAACCGCTGTTACTTGTTTTAGACTCACCACTCCGAAGTGAAGGAGCATGACACGATGTTTATTTGATTTTGGAAGTATGACCTCCTTTATACAGCTTCTCATTTCCCTACTTTTTGAAAACATAGGAAGACATGAAAGTATGTCTTTCCAGCAGCAAAAAACCTGTGTAGGACCTATGTTTAAACTATTAGTGCTCTTGCAGCTTGGCCTTCTTCAAAATCTCTCAGCAGAAATAGCTGCTGCCGAATACATCAAATTTGGTGCATTTTAACAAAAACCACCAAGGCCTTCAAGTGCAGATGAGATATTTTGATACATGTTTCCTTAAAAATGTGAGGGACTTTAAAATCTCAGAGGGAAAAATCAGCATCTTGTGTTGTGGCCGTTGCCATGGCAACTATACTTTTTGCTTTTATTCAATAACAGTGTGAACTAGCTCTTGAGCCTGTGCAGCAACATGACCTACTGAAGACTAGGGTACTACATACTTATACACACTTTCTTTTTTCTTACATTTTGCCCAAGGATAGATGGATTTCAGCATAAAAATAAAGATTCTGACCAGCTCAATTCTTTTCACTACTTGCTGTACCTCTCACTTTGTAGTTCATAAAAATAAGAGCCAGGCAGTTATGGAAAAGTAGGGGGGTCTTCACCAATCCAAAATTTCCATCCTTTTTTTTTTTTTTTTTAAATAACAGTAAGGAAAGCTTGATTTTCCCACATAGCAAAATTCCCTTGCATTCAGTTCTATCTTTCTTCATTATTTAAAAGATTATCCAGACTGAAGCACTTCAAGACACATAAAGACATTTTCTCAAATATTAACTAGCAAGCAATTTTTTATTAATATATTATTTGTCTCACAGTAACACATATAATCTCCACTTGATATTGCCTCCTATGAAGACTGGGCACCACACAGAGAAAAGAAGACCTTGTAGAAAAAGCCTGCATTGCATAACTCGGAAATTTTTTTTATCTGCTTATCTTTCAGAACCCAGAGGAAGGAAGGAGAATGGCAGTGCAGCAACTGAGATACAGGTGTTCTCATAAACATAAAACTTAAAAACCTAAATATCTTTTGTATTCTATGCAAAAGGATAAGTAGCTCAAGTTTTATCAGCAAGGACTTGCCAGGGACTCCAAGAACTTTGTTTCCATTTCTCTAGCACACTTTTGAGAGGACAAATGAGTACAGATGGGTAATCAAATCTCCGTCTGGGGGAGGAATTAAGCAGGAAGCAGCTTCTGATGCTAACATGGTTAGTGAGACACGTTTGAATCTCAAATTCCTGTAATATGTATTTTCATCCCAGAGCTGAGGAAAAAAGAAGCCCACTCAGAAGGGGTTTTCATTTCCTGCCTGCAAACCATTCCTTGAGCTTTACCTTCACTCACACTTCGGAAACATTTGATGTGCATCTGTTGAGCTGGTCCAGTCAAGCCAGGACTGCAGCCAGGTTTCCCATATAGACCATGATCATAATACAGAATCTTGGTTTACTGAACATTATTTATGAGAATACCATCAAGAACTCAGTTGATCAAAAGGGTTCTAATATTCAAATCCTCCTCAGACATCAGTGTTCCAGTGGTCTAGTAGACTTCTAAATACTTTTAAGGGTCTTGCTCAAAATGGCTTCTGAAAGAAAATATGCAGAAAGTGTGTACTGAAGGAAGAGCAGACATCCAGTTTAGAATAGAGCACAGAATCGTATTGGTTGCCCGTAGATTTCCAAACTAGAAAATCACAGCCCTTCAAAGGCAATTTGAACATGGATGTATGTACAAGGTACTGTCAGAGTAATTTACATTACTGTATTTCCTTCTCTTTAATCAATTGTATTGTGTTCTTCATTAAGGAAATACACTTTTCCTTACTGTCTTCCCATAGTTCCTTAATTTAAGGCTCTCATTGCATCTGCTTCCTGTGATTCTAATTCAGACACAGTGTTTGGAGCAGCAGGGTCCTGTAGCTGGTTTGTGTGGGAGGCACAGTCAAGAGGAAGGTGTAAAATGTAAAGCTGTGTCCCAGTGGTTTCCCTACATTGATGCAACAGCATATTCGATGATTTTTTAGAGGCAGAATGTTTTACATAAACTATCTTCCCTCCTCAGAACAGCATTATAGTTTCCCCTCTCTCTATTTTCCACATGCCACTTTCACCACTGAACACCTTCCCATAGTGCATGAGAGAATATGAGCAACATCTGTCGCAGGTGGTTTGCTCTTTATCTCATCTTCTCCCCAGAGAGAGAGCTCTGTGTGTAGTGGATAGGAATATAAATAATAGATTATTCCTCACTTAGTCAAACCAGGGGAAAGGAAAAAACAAAAAAGGAAAGGTTTTATAGAGACTGAAATTTGTTTTGTTGCTTTTCCTAAGTGAATTGTTAAAAGGAAAGTCAGTGGCATATGAAACTTTCTATTTAGCTTCAGGTAGAACATTTTGGTTTTGAGGAAGAGACAAAAGAAATGAGAAATGAAAGGTTAGATGCATAAAACTTCGTGGAGAAGACGCTGGCAAAGCAAAAACCTATTCATGCTTAGCAACTTAATGACTATAATAGCCCAGAACATGACATCCTCAAGTCACTGCACATCTGGGTTCCAGATGATGCTCATTCATTAATTCACTGTTTAGGGTAAAATGGAACAATCCTAATGGGAGGAAGTGAAAGGTCTTCTCCTTGGAGTTTATGGCATTTTCTTAAGACAGGATATTCCTTTTCTTGTGATTTTACAAGGAATGGCTCTTTTGTTTTCCATCCAAAATACTGAGTTATGCATTACAAATTTCAAGATGATGAGAATCACAGTCATTCTTTGCATATTTTATGTTGTTCCAGAATTCATATTTAGAAGGAATTATTATGATTTTAGGTAAATCCTATTTACTTCCAACCTTTTGGCTTATTCTTCAAGTGTTCTTGCGTTATTGTAATTTTCTTTTTTTTTAAAGCATTTGCTTACTAGTAAATAGCAACTTATACTATTTTTCAAGTTGTATTGTTACATTGGTTATTATTATCGGTTATTATTATATGGTTATTATTATTTCCCAGGCTCTAAGTCAAAGAATCTCCTCACAGGGTGAATTCTTCCTAGGGGGGATTTTAATGCCAGAGGGAATCAAGGATGATATAATTAACACACCTTGGTATTCCCATAAGCTGCACTGATTTACACCTCCAGCCAAGCGACACTCTGAAGTGCAGGAAATTGCTTCTTGCTATGAAAACCAAGTAGTTCCCTGGGCAGTGGAGCTAATGAAACCTTCTTTCTGATGAGCTGCCCTGTACCTTTTCTTTATTTCTTCTTTGACTCCAACACCAGCATTTCCAGCTCTGCCCAGTATCCCTTGGATATCTCCATGAGCAGCAGGCCAAAGTCAACCAAAGTCTTCCAGTAAGAGGAAGGCTAAGGCTGGCTGGGAGCTCTTCATGTGTTCATTGCTGTGGCCAAACAGATATTTACCAGCTGAGCCCCTTCTGCTTTTTCCTTACTAATCTGAACCTTTGTCTTCTACTTGATTGCTGAGATTCACACAAATTTAATTCTCCTTTAAATAATGGTGTCCCTGTCAAATTTTGGTTGAAAGCAACCAGTGTGCTCAAAGCTTGTTGGGGTGAGGCGACCTAACAGATGGATAAATTAAATTGAATTGCTTATTCCTGCATTGGAAAGTAGTCTACGAAAGGAAATTATTTCAACTAAACCACTTCCAAGCTAATGTGCATTCAAAAAATAAATGTCAGGGTGTCAGGTGCATATTTGTGGCTCTGGAGGTTATAATTTTTTGGGTTTTATTTCTGAAACACTAATGTCACTTGAGCACTCAAAAAAAAAATTATTAAACTCAGCTTTGATTCTAGCTAGTTTAAGATGACAGGTATGAAACAACACCATGTTGATATAGTGGAAAAAGAAAACCAAACCCCACCAAAATGTGCTACCTAGTATTAATGTTCAGTTTTCAGTTCTTCTGGTCACTTCCTCTCTGACCCTGAACAAGTTATGAGAAGATCTGAAGCAAGTTGACATTCTGTTAAAACAATCAGAAAAGAGTGAAAAAGTAAAATAGAAGAAAAAAAAAACCAGAAGCTATATCAATATAACTATTCATAAGTATGTTTCAAATTAAACACAACTAAAATTCTGGCAACTAGATGAATATAGCATTTCTCTTGAATTGGGAAGCAAGCCTACAGCATTGTAGATGTATTTCTCTTCTGAAAGAATTCCATTCTCCCCTTTCTGATGTGAATTTAGTGGAACTGTTTCACTTCAGGCTGCTCTCTCAGGTCACATCTGATTTCTGTTCTCCAGTTTTTATTTCTATATTTTTCTGCAATTTAATAGTAAAATGTTTTCTTACTTTGCTAAGAACAAGGATATTTATTTACCAGGAAAAAAGTCTGTTATTGCTGTGTTGCAATTATTAGCAATGTACAGACTCTTGCTCCTCTGCCTAGGATGTCTGGAAAGAGAAGGGGTGATGCAGGATGTGTCCTGACTAAGTCAATCAAAATATATGTTGATCTCCCTTTTCTCTCTCTGTATTTCCTTGGGGCTCACATCTGCATTGCCTCAAAAAAATAGGGAGCTGATTTTATTGGTTTTTCTAATTTTTCCCCTAGGATTATTGCATATTTTTCATGGTAGGCAGACTGTTAGTCTAAAACAATAATGTCACCGAAAAAAAAATTGACAAAGCAGAATTTTCCGAAAATATTTTAAAATTTTTTATCAGCCTGTGTATTCCCCCCACAGAGATATTGTTATTGCACACTAAGTTCTAGGACATAGAAACAAAGGCTATATTCACTGTGGATAACAGAGAGGTTTCTGCTGTTAGTAAATCTTATTTTAAAATACAGAACTCCATAAATCTTTGTGGGTCCAGCATTTGGATATGGCCCTGGCTGCTCTCAGATCAACACCTTTGAGCTGCTGTGCTAAACCAAATATAAATGACAGTTCCACACTCACAAATACAAGGAGTCTCAAGTGTATCTTTTTTTTCCCCATTTGCATTCTGATTACAGAAAAACATAATTTCCAGTGTTAAAATCAAATATCCTCAAGCAATATAAATCTTAATTACTGTATGCCAGAAGTAGTACTAACAAACACACGAGGCCCTTTACAAGGACCAAGTGTGTCCCTATGTACATGTAAAGAATTTCAGCAATTCCTTTCCTGCACTTACAAGACCTAAATCTGTTTAATGGTGAGTAATTTCTAGGAAGCTCTATAACATGGATAATTATTCAGAACTCTTCTTTTAACAGTGTTTTTCCTGAAAACATTCACACTAGATCTGACTTCTAGCGAACTAATGATCTGTGAGTGACACTCATCATTTAAAATTATTCATGGAACAACTTAGGCTGAAGCTGTGAGTCTGGATGATCCCGGATGCTGGGAAGTCAGGTGCAGAGATGCTTCAAAACTGTTCACCAGAAATCCATCACCAGCTCATTTATGCAGGAGAAAGCTTTAAGGGAAAGACACTTAAAATGTTTTAATCGGAGTTTGTGTTTCTGCAGGCAGAGAAAGCAGATAAAATGGCACTGGAAATGAGAGTTGCCTGTCCTCATCTTAACAGCAAAAGTGGCTGAAACAACACTTGGCTTGACTAAATTTCCTCGAGCTCATCAACTAGAAATAACTGATAAAAGAAGAGTTTCAAATTCCCTTCTAATTGTTTTGCATTTCTTACGGTTGGGAGAGCAATATTTGCATCTTCCTGGATTTGCAGGCAGTAGGACAAGAAAGTAACAGCAGAAGGCCAAACAGTAAAAACAGTATATACTTTTCTTTTTATTTTAAGTTTTTAATATTTGTTTTATTATTTTTTCAATTTTACATTGATCTAGAGAAGTAGAGAGCAGTAATATTTTTGCCTTAAGTTAACCTCTTTGGGCCAATAGTGTCTGGCTGCAAGGAATGACAAACTCTGTTTTATTTTAAGTAATTTCTGTGCAGTCCAGTAGATGTTGATTAATCACTGTAAAAGATTTGTTCTGAGTGTTTTTCAGAACCTTGAAAAGAGCTAAAGTTCAAAAGAGCTTTCATGAGAATTCATAAGAATTTTAGCCATTTTGACCTCTATTGGCAGCAGACAGAACACGCTTCTCTGGTCCAGAGCTTTTCAGCACCTCACTTAAAATAACAAATTGTCCTCTTCTGCTCTGGGATTGCCCAGGCTGATATAGGGATGAATTGCTCCTTACAACCTGGGGACATTTCTTTTGTTTCTTTGGCCTAATCCACTACCAATCCTGTCATTATTGTTCACTGAAGAAAATGTCACAGCTAATGTACTGTAAGACCATGATTTAAATTCGAAATCACTGTATGGACACTTCTTCATTACTACAGGCTATATATCCATACACATAAAGTCTTTACCCACACATATAAAAAAATGAGTTCACTGAAGCTGCTTGGGTGCTTACAGAAGAACGGCTTTTCAGGATGAAGTACTCAGAAATATGTTAAATTCTCCCGAATTCCCCTCCAGCTCAGCAATGTATCCCTGCCACATGGACAATCCTGGTGGGGCTCCAAGAACAAAAGCAGTTTTGCAGAGACATTTGGTATCGAGACATCTAGACTGTGCTCATCTAATGCCAACTAGATTTCATTTTTTTTTTTTTTTAAATTTCTAATCATTTTAGTGAATCGGCTGCATCATTATCAGCAGGCAGTCAAAATCAGCAGTGGCTAATACCTCAGGAAATGCTGACATTTTGTGAATAAAATTTATGAAAACAGTTGGAAGAAGGCTTCTGAAATGTTTCTTTCAGATTTTGTCCATCCCTATTTGAAATTTGGAACCCGAAAAGCTAAAATTAGATTTCTATATTAAAAATCTCAACCAAGCAGACAGATTTAAGGAAGATCCTTAATTTTTTTTTTTCCCTGCTCTCAGCTCCCACCAGTCTGAGGGGGAGTTGCCTGCTTAGCAATTCTTGGGGTCAAGTGCTAAGACAAGAAGGTTTCCATTTTGTGAGCAAGCTTAATACCCTGGTAATCATGTGCACTGGGTCCATCTATCTTGCTCACGAGAGACACGAGCCTGCAGAAATCTCTGTCTTTAGCGCTTCCCGCAGTGGCTCATAGGCTAATCCTTAATGGCTTGTAATTTAATACCTGCTCTGCTGGGGGATTTGATGGCCATTACAGCAGCTCTTTGGTTGGTTGCCTTGTGGCTCAGCCTGAGCTTTGCACAGCTTGGCAGCTCCATCCCTGTCCAGGAGAGAACCAAGCTCTGCCTCACCGTGGTCAGGCCTGAGGTAACTCAATAACAGAGTGAAACAGTCCGGTGCACCAGGCTGGATAACCATATGGCTAGGTTTGTATCTCAGCAAGGGGAATCACAAATTCCTCTGTATCATTTCCACCAGAAGATATAATAAATTGGCTTGGGATTGCTCACCTTGAGAAAGCGAGCCAAGCTCTCACTTTGTGAGGAAGTGCAAAACTAAGCAAAACTGCAGCTCTGTTTCATTACCAACATTTTGCTCAGCTCTAATATTAAAACCTTTCCTTTCTACTTTTATCTTTCAGTTGTCACCTTCCCTAGCAAGGCACCATTTTCTTTCATCAGGGCTTTAGAAACAGTGCCAATTTGTTTCCACCTCCTCTCTGTACAGCTGTGATCTTTAATCCCTGGTATCAATCTCTTTTTCTGTGGTTCCTGCCTCGCTCTGTAACCCTTGAAACCTTGGAGCAAATGAGGCTATTTTTGTCTCTGGAGATTTGGTGGCAGATAACACAGTTATTAGAGACATCTTTTTCTCGCTCTGATAATGATGATCTGCCTTCAGTAATTTTTCCATGCCTAAACTGCCAGCATGGCTGGAAGGACACTGACATGTTTTTCCTAGGTGTGTAGATTGCTACTTCCCCCTTTTCCCCCCACCACCCCTTTTTTCTTTCTTTTCCCACTTCTTCTCTCTGATATATCTATTCATTTCAATTTTTGTTTCATCCAATCCCCTGGTATGACTTATCCATTCATGTGTAATTTATAGCTGTCAACATTTACACTAGGCTGCTGAAATTTATTGCTGACCACTGATACGGCTATAATTTCATTTTGGTCAAATACCTTAAGCTCTCCCACGTTCCCACAGTGTATTTCTTATGCCACTGCCCCAGGAAAGAAATCCCCACTGCAGCATTTGTGCAGCTTTCCTGGATTGTGGCACTGAATGAGTTTGGACACACTGGGAATGACCTGTTATCATTTTCTCCCTCACAGGATCACAGCTGAGCACAGGCTGAGGAAAGAGAAGGTATCTCAGGTAACGACAACCCCAAAATTTATAATGCCAGAGAATGAAAGCCACATTTGCAAATCCCCACAGGCAACTCATGAGATCTGAAGGGCATGAGGTATGTGATGTGATGTTATGTATGGAATGCAAGTGATCCATGAGATCCAAGTGGAAAGCTTCATTTAATATTCAAACTGCAGCACCATGAATTATCTTCACCTTCTGAGGCGAGTTTCGGTTACAGTCTCTTGCCCACTGATGACAGGGGTTTTATTATGAAAAGACAAAAGANTGTCTCTGGAGATTTGGTGGCAGATAACACAGTTATTAGAGACATCTTTTTCTCGCTCTGATAATGATGATCTGCCTTCAGTAATTTTTCCATGCCTAAACTGCCAGCATGGCTGGAAGGACACTGACATGTTTTTCCTAGGTGTGTAGATTGCTACTTCCCCCTTTTCCCCCCACCACCCCTTTTTTCTTTCTTTTCCCACTTCTTCTCTCTGATATATCTATTCATTTCAATTTTTGTTTCATCCAATCCCCTGGTATGACTTATCCATTCATGTGTAATTTATAGCTGTCAACATTTACACTAGGCTGCTGAAATTTATTGCTGACCACTGATACGGCTATAATTTCATTTTGGTCAAATACCTTAAGCTCTCCCACGTTCCCACAGTGTATTTCTTATGCCACTGCCCCAGGAAAGAAATCCCCACTGCAGCATTTGTGCAGCTTTCCTGGATTGTGGCACTGAATGAGTTTGGACACACTGGGAATGACCTGTTATCATTTTCTCTCTCACAGGATCACAGCTGAGCACAGGCTGAGGAAAGAGAAGGTATCTCAGGTAACGACAACCCCAAAATTTATAATGCCAGAGAATGAAAGCCACATTTGCAAATCCCCACAGGCAACTCATGAGATCTGAAGGGCATGAGGTATGTGATGTGATGTTATGTATGGAATGCAAGTGATCCATGAGATCCAAGTGGAAAGCTTCATTTAATATTCAAACTGCAGCACCATGAATTATCTTCACCTTCTGAGGCGAGTTTCGGTTACAGTCTCTTGCCCACTGATGACAGGGGTTTTATTATGAAAAGACAAAAGAAAAAAAAAAAGAAAACCAGAAAATGAGAACTCTTGTGTGATGCGGTTTCCAATACCAGACTACCAAAAACCTGCCATGTTTCTAATCAATTTAACTGCTCAAATATGTTTTTAGAACTCTGCTTGGTTTTGTTTGTTTCTAATTTTTTTTTCTGTACATTTTCACAATCTTTTGTAAATCTACATCTGCTTGGCTGAAAAGAAAAACTCTTGAAGAACACTTCTTTTCTGAAAAACGTGTTCTCAGTTTTCACTCCAAATATGCTTAATTTGAAATTCACTTTGTACTTTGAAAAAGTAACCTTGTTTAGGATCATATCCTTTAATACCTTTTATTTCTAAGTGTGTAAAATTAACGCTCACTGGAACAAGAACTTAATGAAATGTTAAGAATAAATTGTAAATGAGGAAATTGAGTTTGGCTGGAAAGCCAACCTTCAAAAATTATTCATGAGAATAAATAAGATATTAGAAGAACCCAGACAAGCACATTTCTGGAGAAAAGACTCAGTCAGTGCTAACATCTGAAACTCCTGCCTGGAACAGTCCTTCAGTTCCAGAAACAGAAACAGTTGTCTCACAGATTTCACGCTTTCTAAGAGAATTAAAGAAGACACAGCATCCCAATATTTTCACAGTGAAGCCATTAAAAATAATTTTATCCTCTGATGATGCACCTTTTGATTTCAAATACCTTTTGTCAGAAGTCAAACTTTGGATTTTTTAATTTTTTTTCCCCTAACTCTCTAAGTCAGAGAAAATTAAGTCTTTTTTTTTTTTTCCTTCTCTTTTGCTTACATCCAATAACTCTTGCAACAGTGATTCTTCACTCAACATTTGGCTGGGAGCAGAATTTTAATTTCCTAATCAGCTGAAGTGAGCCGTTCTGTTCAGACTTCATTTTAGTCATCTCAGGAATTTAGTGGGTTAAGATCATTTGTGTCTCAGTGGGATGCACAGCTCCTGACTCACATTTTGTAGCACCACAGTTGGATTACTGCCACTTTATATTTGCAGCCTTCGTTGACCACACATTGTGTAAGTCCCTGGTTTGCACAAAATTCAGCATCTAGAATGGCCACTTGCGTACATTGGCTGATCACACGGAGATGGAGGATGCTGCACAGGCTTCCTGTCAAATGCCTAATTGCTTTTACAGTACTTGTATACTCTTCACATCTTGTTTTCAGCTCCACTTACCTCCCTGAACAGCTGATCAGTCACCGTCCTTGTAACTGAGATTTGTACTTGCCCTTTCTTAAAAATTTGATTTTTTTTTTTTTTTAAATAAGCTGCCTCCCATCAGAGCTATGAGAAACTTAATTTTTTTGAGCTTTTTGGGTGGTTTATTTTGGACGCCTCATTTTGACTTCTCTAGCAGAATTTCTGTTTAATTGTAGTGTAGTTTAAGTGTATAATGCCATGTGTTGCTTCTGCATGAAGTGTGCTATATAAATGTAAATCAGCTAATTAATTCATAACAACAAGTATTACAGCAATACATTGACTGTCATGCTCTGCAGTTTTCCAGTTTAACACTGTGTATATGCTTTGCTAGAAGAGGAATTGCAAGCAGGAGGGTTAATAATTTTAAATGTAACTAGTCTTGTCTGTTTATACAGCCAATACAATTGTCTGTCTGGAGCCTGTACAGATTAAGGGGCCAAAGTTTCTATTCTCAGCCTTAGTTCATAGAACCACAGAATGGTTTGGGTTGAAAGGGACATTAAAGATCATCTCTTTGTAACCCCCCTGCCATGGGCAGGGACAAAGTTGATGGCATTCTGTGTAAATGTGGGAGAAATCACCTGTTTGGATGCTTTCAAACATTACCTGTCTGTGAAATGTGAAAAAGTACTCCTTTTCTTCTCTGAAAGGTACCCAGAGAGACCTATGGATAAATTGACTTTTGTAAGTGGAAATACTGAACATGATCTAAATTCTCCATGCATTACTCTGAGTTCAGCTTTATCATTCTTTGTAACAGAATGTTACAAAAACTGGCAAAATTACAGTAAAATTACTCCTCTATTTCTCAGCTGTTTCTATACCCAGTTTATCTACAAGGTCTAAAATTCTCTGGAGTTACAGCAAGCTTTATGTAAGTCAGTATCTGACAGGTAGAAAACATGCTCCCTTCCAAGACAGGCTGCATGTTGATAGCTAACAGAGCGGATTACCAATTTTTCTCTTTGCTCAAAAATGTAAAATTTTATTTAAAAATATTTAACTTTAAGCTACTCACTTTAGAAGCAAAAGATTCCTCTGAGTGCATGTAATTCCTTTCATATGCTTCCAGTGTATCATGAAATCCATGGGGATGCTGCTGTGTGTGCATTGAGAATCATAGAATCATCAAATGGTTTGGGTTGGAAGAGATCTTAAAGCCCATCCAGTTCTGACCCCTGCCGTGGGCAGGGACACCTTCCACTCTCCCAGGCTGCTCCAAGCCCCATCCAATCTGGCCTTGGACACTTCCACGGATGGGGCAGCCACAGCTTCTCTGGGCAACCTGTGCCAGGGCCTCTCCACCCTCAAAGGGAGGAATTTCTTCCTAATATCCCATCTAAACCTACTCTCTTTAGTTTGAAGCCATTTCCCCTTTTCTTGTCACTTTATACTCTAGTAAAGTCCATCTCCACCTTTCCTGTTAGGCTCCCTTCAGACACTGGAAGACCGTAATTAGGTCACCCCAACTCTTCTCCTTTCCGGGCTGACCAATCCCAATTCTCTCAGCCTTCTCTCGTAGCAGAAGTGCTCCATCCCTCTGATCATCTTGGTGGCCTCCTCTGGACTTGCTCTAACAGGTCTCTGCCCTTCCTGTGCTGGGGACCCCCAGGACCCCAGGTGGGGTCTCACCAGAGCGTTATTAAGGGTGCAAGTCTGACTGCTCTGTGAAGGGAGCAGGAGTTTGGTCACTGCAGGAGTTTGTTCAGTGTCAGAACAGTTTCCTAAAGAGAATTCACAAGTAAGAAACAATTTCTCTTCAACTTCTCAATGGAGAGTGTTGGTTAGTTCTTGAAAAAGAAACAGAGAATAAGTAAAGACTTTAAAACCTTGATGATGCTCAGGTTTTAGAGAATTTGCAATGAAAAAATGTGCAGACATTTTACACAAAATAAAATAAAACCTCCAAAACATTATTCTTTTAGAAAATGTGGGTGACAATATTACCCCTGATTTGTATACACTACATCAGGTTGTCTGGTACTGAAGCAGAATAGTTGTTGCTCAAACATTGTCTAATGTAGGGACAACTACAGCTTTGTGTAGCAATTTCTCAAGGTTTCCTCTCTCCATTTCACGTCTCTGAGCAAGTATGCAAAGGCTGAGACCAAAAACTCCCTTCCCTAAATCAGTGAGTATAACCTGATTGCACAAACATCCTTCCTCTCTGTAGCTGAATGCTGGCAGCTGGGTGATGCATGTTGGCCCTTGCACAGCTGCCAAGTCAGATTTGTCCTGTATCAGCTTCTCACAAACAGCACTGAGCAACCACAGTGGATTAAGGTGCACGAGGGGCACCGGGATCTAGAGGAAAACATTTGAGAGACAAAAGCAGCATTTTCATGTGGAGCTGTTTCTGTCATTTTTCCTCTCTTTCACCAATAAAATATTGCTGAGTCTTAAATATTGCTCAGTCTTAAACTGAGCATTGTCCCTTGCAATTCTTTCTAAATAATATCAGGAGTGACACACAGCATCCCCACAAATGGTTTATTCTCTACCAGTATTCAGAAACTCATCAGAAAAAAATCCTTCTACTTTCTTTATGCTATCAAAGCTTTCCTCAATTTATCAAAATTATTAATAACCAGTCTCCAGTGTAACTTCAAAATAAGTGACTTTTTAATATGATTATACTTTCAAAGTCTAACAGTGGATTAAATACTTCTTGTATGTGCAAATGTGCTATGTATTCACACACAAAAATCCATATGCATGTATGTTATACAGAGGGCACACACAGCAAATGCACAGTTATGCATATTTTTCTGTACCTCACTGTTTCCATACACCTTTATAAACCAAAAGCAAATGCTTCCTTCTTAGACACAGACATTTAATGCAGCTATGAGGAAAGAAAAGGAAAGATCCTAAAAGGCTCAGTTATGGAGAAAATTTCCAAGTGAAAGATTGAAAAAGACTCAAGAATATTATGTTGAAGTAGCTGTGTAATTATGCAAGCCTTCATATTTCTTTCTACTCTGTTGTTCCACAGTTAAATTAAATATATGAAGGGTGAAAAAAAAAAATATATTTACATTGTATGAAGGCAGTCACACACTTCAGATTGCTAAAAACATTATCTTAATTATCTGCATATTATGCTCAGAAGAAAATCATTAGCTTTTTCTTTATGAGAACCGTCAATGCCAAAAATACTTCTTTCCAGAAAACTGGATTTAAGGAAAAATATTCAAAACAACTCATAGTTAAGTCATAAATAGTTTGCTTTGGATTTGCTGCTTTTAAGCACCTGCAAGTTAAGTTATCCAGAGATAGGAGAACTTTGCTAGCAAAAACTGTGAATCTCTGGAAAAAGAAGATTGACCCCTTTGGCTCTTTTTTAGCAATGAGACCTTGTTCTTAGGACAAGGACTTAATTTGGAGCAAGAAAACAGCAATCTCTGTCCTGAAACCAAGGAGTTATCCATTCACAAAAGTTATGAGGAGATAAGAGAAAATAGCTGCACGTAATCACATAACTTGGTATTAAATATTGAAATGAACAGACGAAGGAAAGGCTTTTTAATCAGTACACCAGATGAATGATGACCCTGCAAAACATGTCTTGGATGAGGGCAAATAATGCAAAAATCAGGAAATCACAATCTGATGGTAGACATAAAATTTTAAACAAGCCAAAAAAATCTCCTCTTTGTGAATTCTTAATCTTTAAATATAAGAAATTTTGTGTTAAGATGAGATTTGGCTACGGGAAGAACATGGGCATTTTTTTTGGCTCTATCACTGGCAGTTTGGCTTAAGGTGTACTATCTAATGTCACTCTTCCTTGTGTGCAAAAGATGGTGGAAATATTCCTCTCCACTTGTCTTCTCTATTTATTTCATCCACTGAAAATCTTTCTTAACTCTTTTCTTATCTAAGGTAGATAAGAAAAATCTCCTCCTGTATGTTTGCACAGCTTCTGGCACACCTGAATCCCAATTTCCAGAAGTAACTTCTCAGTATTTCTACAATAAACCTGGATGCAATAAGATACTTGGTCTTAAAGGATTCAGAGATTAATAAACAAGAACAACAACAAAAATAAGCCTGAGGCTATGAAGATTTTGGCCTCCTCTACTAAGTGAGATTAAGCTTAAAGATCACCCACCCCGCGTATTAAAGACAGTGTTTGTTTTTAAAACAAATACTGAGTGAAGTGTTTGGGCATGAAATTCAAACCACTTATTTTCCAAGCTGCTATTGTGGAATGTGACCTTCTATAGGGTCAGATGAGGCAGAAGGAGTGTGAAGATATGAGAGGGTCATGGCAATAACCAAAAAAACTCATGAAACTACAGGATCACAGCCTCAGAGCAGGGGAAAAGCTCAGGATGCAGTTTAAGAGATGTGCTGTTACTAGCAGCGGGGATGGTGTCTAGAAATTGCAATGACTGACTAAAAACATATAAACTGAATGTAAAAGGTTTATGAGCTGCCTCTTGAGAAAGCAGATTTAGCTAATAAATTAATAGACTGAGTTGCGTCCTATTCAGCAGTTTCCTATGAGGAAGGCTTTCCTGGTTTCTGATTCTTTTTTACAGCCCTGTCATGTCATTTCAGACAGGAGTACCAAAAGTTGCCTACAATTTGGAGTAGTTACATGATGCTAGATAAATTCTGGGACACCTAAGACCTTATTTCAGCTGTGGTGAGAACTCAAAACCAAAAATGACCTCCCAAAGCTTTGGGCTTGACCTGTCTTTCAGGGGCTCACCACGTCTTCATTTCCACAATTCTAAGGGTTAGATGAAATTTCAAAGCATTATCCTGATGATAAGTAAGCATGATAGTAATGAGAAGTACATTTTCTCCAGATTTTAATTTAAAAAAAAAAATCTACATAAAAAAAGATGATAACATAGCTTGTGGTACAAGGAAATTTGTGATCACTGACAAGCAATGCTTGATTTATTCATTCATGGGGAAAAATTACAACACAACATACACTGTATGAAATTAAGATAGGATCCTAAACAATTTTATCCTTTAATATTTCTAGCTTTTCTGTGTGTGTGTCATAGAAAAACATGTGTTATTTACCCAATGGACCAGAGCATTTTCTCTGAAAAAGATGAGCTTGTAATGGAAATGCTGACACAACCTCAACTATAACAGCATGAACAAAGACACTTTAATAACATTTTTATTGCAGTAACATCTTTTAAAAATGAAACACCTGGGACTTGTGCTTAAAAAAATAAAAACAAGAGCTGAATTGTAAGTTCTGCTCTCTTCATATGATGGGAAATTAACACAAGTCAAAGACTGGGATGTTAACTTACCCTACCCACATTCAAGATCATTCAAAGAAAAATTAATTAATAGATATATTCATGATTTTCCCTGCAAATATATTGCTATATGAGCTAACATTTAGAAATTTCTAGGTTTTAAAGAGCTGTTATGACTTCACAGATATAGAAGTCACTGTGACAACGGAAAAGTTTACACTACAGTACAATTTAACTTGGAAGTTACAAAACAAGAGTGATGAGGATTTTGTGACACACTAAAGGTGATGTTCAGGGACATACATAAGATATATCTTGAGAATGTTGTGTTAATACTAAAGCTATAAGAAGTTAGTAACATCTTTATAAGGACCATGTCGCACTGTGTGTGAAGAGTGTTTCTAGGAATTGGTTCAAGTGTCACTTGGTTCTCCTTCCTGGAAAATCTCAACTTTTGGGATTATAGAGGGAGAAGATGAAGAAAACAGAACTCAGGTATCAAAAGGTCAGGAAGGAGTCTGTAGGATTATAGCATGCAGTATTCCTGTACCTTGAGGGTTGAACTTCCAAACAAATTATCAGAGCATTGTTGAGAGGGACAAAATTGAGCAAGTCATGTTAAATAATGTTATACTCAGAAGTTCGACAAACATCCAAGCACAAGTCTCCAAGCTCTAATATAAATGTTGGCAGGGCCCACCTAAGAGTGAGCCTTGTACTTTACCCTTAAGATTTATTATAGCCTCCCTCTTCTGCTGACATTGTCCAAAAGATGAGAGATGGTATGAGAAGGGGCAACCAAACTGTTGTGATTTTTAAAGATTTTGCATCTATAAGCTCAGTGAAGAGTTGGGGAAGCTTGGGGTTCAGCCCAGGGAAAAGAAAGCTCTTGAGTAACCTTACAGCTGGAGAGGCCTTTGGTAGTAAAAGAGACTTACAAAGGGACTTTTGACAAAGTCATTAGTGACAGGACAAGGGGAATTGGCTCCAAAGTGAATAAGGGTAGGTTTAGATTAGATATTAGGAAGAAATTCTTGACTGTGAGGGTGGTGAAGCCCTGGCACAGGTTGTCCAGAGAAGGTCTGGATGCCCCATTCCTGGAAGTGTCCAAGGCCAGGCTGGGTGTAGCTCTGAGCAACCTGGGATAGTGGAAGATGTCCCTGCCCATAACAGGGGAGTTGGCACTAGATGGTCTTAAAAGTCCCTTCCAACCAAACCCATTCTATCAGTCTGGGATTCTTCTGTATCTTGATGTTTCCCATGAATTTAACAGCAAGTGAATTTGAAACCTGGTGAAGATTCATTTGGAAACCCCTGTTGCTATTAGGGGCTGCCTTCACCTCATCTAAATTTAGTTGTGCAATAGTGTTTAGTTCAAGATTCAGTCCTGTTATGGCCAATGGATTTTGTTGCACTTTGACATGAAAGAACCACACAGACACCTTGTCAGGAGAGAAGCAAGGAAGCAAGAGAGGGTCAGAGACCCCGTGCTTTATTGTATATGTTCTTAGAAATCACCGTGGATTGGAGGGAGAAATTACCATCCCTCAATCACACTGGTCAAAGGAAAAATCCATCAAACGTCTCTGCCTAGGAGAATGGAATGAAAACAATAAGGGACAGTTAAAAAAACATGGCTATGTTTACAGAAAATGCGTGAGAAACTGTTACAGCAAATGAAAACATCGAAGAACTGCAAAACTCAGGGCGACAGACTTTGGTGATTCACATCATCCTACAATAACGTTCAAGACAAGCAGAAGGCCGGTTTCCCTGTACAACAACATTCTGAGGGAGTCTACACAATCATTGTAGAGAACATGTCTGTGCATATAACATGCCTCTATTTTGCCTAAAATAAACTCTTTTTGGTCTTTACAGCTGCAAAACCAACTACATTTTCTAACTAAATTTCATATAACTCTCCTTTAAAATTTGAATCCCCAGTGATCAGATTAAGGTCCTTAATATTGGTTTGAATAACTCACTGAAAAAGCAATATCAAGATCCTAATATTTACATGTGCTTGGACTCATTCTTACCATTGATGTTGGTGAGATTTGAGTGCCATGTAATCTTATCTCTTTCTAACTCCTCTAGGTGCAAAATGAGAAAAACCTAACTTCCCTAGGACAGAAGACGTTGTGACAGCACAACCCTCAGACAAGATGCTATAAGTTGAAAAAACTTATTTTTTGAAAAAACTAGAAATTAGTTGAATTTTTAAGGTTATTTTTAGCATGGTAGGGACAAAGAAAAATGAATGACAGGTGTGTTATAGCCATTATTGTTATCAACAAGAATCACTACAAAAGCATAAGTATTGGATGGACCCTATTCCAGACTCCTTTCCAGTGTGATGAACTCCAACTGAATGGTGTCCTATTTACTTAAAGTCAGGATTCAAACTTTACTGAAATTCAAAATTGCTGGGGGAGCACCCATAGCAGATGACTGGTTTGTTTTACTCTCATTTATTTGCCCTGGTTTTGGGACAGTATCAGATTATTGTGAGTCTTCATTAAATTCTATCTTAGCAATTGAGTTCACTTACACTATGGAAATACAGAAGTACCCTTTATTGGTCCATCCGTGCTCTCTCTGAAGTGTATGTCTCAAAAGACAACCCAAAATTAGTAGTTTTCTATTAATTCATACCTGATTATAAATGGGAGATTAAAGAAAGGGGACTTCACCAACATGGAAATCACAAACATAGTGATTTATGTTTCTTGAAGAGCTGGTGTTGTTATTTGTGCAGAACTGCGCATATATTTATAGACTCCACACTAAAGCATCCCAGTCAATAAATTCTAAGAATTTCAAGTGTGCCTTAAGAAAGTCTTAATTTTGCCTTCCCCTCTGCAAGCCAGTCTTCTAGAACTTCCTCTCTAAACAACATGTGAAAAGAATTAACTTTTTCAATGGCAATCTGCATTTCCACTCTTATTTGCTTACCAGTCATGGATGTTTGAGAGAGGTTTTAAGAAAAGGGAAAAAAAAAAATCATGTTCTTTCTGAACCATCAATTTTCTGACCTTCTTCTGGTATAACTGCTTTAGCAAACTACTAGAAAGGTGATTGTATCATTCATTCAAAGTGGAGGAGATCCAACGCGACAAAATTAGTGAGACTTACCTGAACTGTCTCAATAGTCCGGTGATTTCTTAGGTAGTGGAGGAGTTTTGAGTTTAAGTTCCTGGTCTACATCAAGTGGGGTTAGTGTTGAGACAGTACTGGGTTGGAAAAACCAGATAAAAAAGGCTCCACGAGTAGTAAATTATTTCCTGTGTAATATTTTTGTTCAGCAAATGTATGTATTATCAAGGTTAATTTAGAAGTCATCTAAAAAATTCATAAACCAGTTTGGATTTTTTTAATATTTTTTGCTGAAATGCATATTTAATACCAGTATTTTCCTGTTCACTAAGAACGAGAAGCAGAACTGAGAAACTCAGCTCTCCCATACCAAAATTTTTCCTTAACAGAAGTTAAAGAACATAAAGTCAGAATTTTCAACCAGTGCCCAGAATTCCAAAGTATAAAGATAATCACTAGACCTATAGATTTTGCAGTCTATATTTATGATTAAATAAAACAGTCAGGATGGAAAAGTGGGATTCTGCAAAGTGAAGAGGAAACAAAGTACTTTGAGTAAATTGGAGAGAAAATGGTCAGGATGAGTGGTAGCTGTAACTAGCAAGTTTTCTACTTGTGTCCAAAGATTAGATATAGCACCCTCAGCACCTTATTTCCCTTTATTTAACAAAAGTTGGCAAAAAAGCAGTCTCCAATGCCACCTACCAGCTACCAGTATCCTGAATCCTTATCCATTGGTCTTCAAGTTACTGTCTCCCAGCCACAGATAACACAATTCCATCTAGTCTCATTCTCCTGTGATGTCTCTCGTTAATCATCACCTGCTCCTGTCCCAGCCCAGGAGGGAGTAGATTGATCATAAATGCTTTGAAACACTTCAGGTTCTCTGTCTCAGGTTCATCTCTTGGCCAGTGAAGTTGTGGCTGCCCCATTCCTGGGAGTATCCAACTCAAGGCCGGAGAGGGCTTGGAGCAGCCTGATCCAGTGGAAAGTATCTCTGCCCATGACAGACGTGTCAGAACTGGATGATCTTTAAGGTACCTTCCAACCCAAACTATTTTTTGATTCTATGATTCACTTCATGGACAACTAAAGAATTGTATGGGCTGCCTGTGTATACTGACTTTTTCCACAATAAGTACATATACATTTTTGTGATTCGTTGCTATGGAGAAGACAGCTCAGTGAAAAATAAATGCACTGAGACTATATAAATCTTCTGGCAGAAGGTAAGATCTTCTGAGATACTTAGAAATGATTTAGTATATATTTTTCACAATACAGAACTTCTTTGCCTCAACACTACAATTACAGCAGCTGTTAGTGTCATGAACTGAAATGAAAGCACTTTAGTTAAGATTAGCTTTTAGTTTTCTTCCAAACATGAAATGGCTCAATTGTAAAAATTTCCATTTTTTATTTTTTGATACTTCTATACTAAAGCAAATAGCCTGTTCTTCTCCTTCATAAATTGCTCTACAGGAACCATGGTTTCAAATATTTTATTAGCAATGAAAACACAAAATAAACTCAACACCCATTTGGATGATTTAAAAACACTTGGTCTAAAAACAAGTTGCTGAATAAATAAATGGGTTCTTCAGACATTGTGTGCTTGTTAAAGCAGAAATCTTGGCAACAGCTTCGATTGCTGTTCAAAAAGTGTGAATCTATCTTTAAATATACAGATAGCTTTATTTAAATCCCTGGGAGTGTTCATGCATTGAAGTTAAATTCTGCTTAAGTATCATGCTGAATTGAGGCCACAAGTAAGAAATGCAATTTTTAATTCAAAATATCAGATAGATATAAAATTTGAGGTAGACACAAATCATTCAGTAGTCCTTGTTATCCCAGCCATTAAGGTAGATGTCTACTGCACCTGCTCAGTGCTGCACTGAGCAGCAAACAAAATTGCATTTACATGTGAGCTGAAACGAAGGGCTCCTTCTTGCTTATACCAAAGGCAGTCAAACCTCTCACTGATTGAAATGAAGAGGAGATTGGGCACAGAATAGGCATTGTAAATAGCTTCCTTTTTGTTCAGTGCTGAGTGGAATGCATTTACAAGTCAAATGAAAAATGGGTAAGTGACCATGTACATCCAACGTAACATCTGTGTGCTCGCTGTGAAATTAAGTGACCCTGTTGTTATTGTTCAGCCTTTTCAATGTATGACATGTCAAACACATTAAGTGCTTAAGATGCTCCTAAACTCTAAGACTATCTAACAAAAGGTAGAAGTATTACTTCTTTGTGATGTCCAGTTCTGACATAAACCATAAGACACTCAGCCCTGATCTGGCTAAAAATGCCAAGGCTGCCTTGCATTTTGAAGCTGTGAATCTCACCAGTTTTGCCAAACTTCTCTTGGCAAATAACATCTCTTCTATCATATCAAGAACTTCCTGTTTGGGTGTTTCTGAACTAGGACTGCAGAGGGAATAGTCAGGATTCCAGGATTTCAGCACTGCAAGTGCCACAAGAAATTTGGAAACCTGTAGAATTTTAGCAATGAAATGTGATGGACAAAAAAGTTAACGAATCATTTTGTAAGTTTTGAAGAAGAGAGTGGATTCCATTTTATATTTCATTATTAAAAAACACTCTTTCCCCAACCAATCTTTCACGAGCTAGTTTAAAGAGACTGACACCGTCCTGTTTATATAATGTGCATTTTTTAATCTGTTTTTGTGAATTTTAAATGTTTATACTAATCCTGAGGGCAAACCAGCGAGAATTTTAGATGCTTATGTGTCAAGAAAAAGAATTGTAGAATAAAAGAGTCCTGCTGCACTTACAGGGGTAATTAACAGCATCTAAACTATTCATAGAGTAAGAGCATCCCTTTTAAATATTTGCCTGGCCCTTGTTTCAACAGCAGCCTGAAAAAGATCCTTGAAAGTTAGGAGAGTAAAAGGCAGGAATAGCAGTCTCCCCACACTCCACTGAGGACAAAGATCCCATTTCCCAGCCTTCAGACTGCTCTGCAGGATTAGAAATAATAGAAGAGAATCTCATACATAGACATTGGAGTATGTACAGTTGTCTCATTTATATGTTTTCATATACTGTAGAAATTATAAAGCTAATATTCCGCGATTTTCTATTTATACATACAAAAAAACTTTTTGTTTATTGCAGTTCATATACTAATGAATGCAATGTCCAGCAAAAAGCAGAATATTGTATTACAGTTCATATCTTCTTTATGTGCCTAAAACTCGTGAGATTCTTTTTATTCATATATTGATGATGACAGTATGATTTTTTCAGTTAAAGTAATAATGAAATCTTATAAAGGGTTTGGTAATAATGGAAAATTTTCACAGTGATTTGTCTAATAAACCTATGCCAACAGCTCCCTCTATGTACCATATAAAGGATGCTAGCAAATGCATTGCATGGAATAAGTATTTCTCTTCCAGAGAAAGATATTATTAAGGAAAAAGAATAATTTCTGCATAATTTAATTTTGTCTACAGCGAGGATTAAAAAAGTTTCAATAAAAAACATGAATTGGTGTTACCTGCATAATTATGGGTGCATTTTCCTGTTTAAAATTTCCTTGATTATTTACTGTATAACTCTGGCTAATTCATTCAATTTCCTTCCTAATCCCATTTGACATACATAGATTATTGTAGTGCAGATAGTTCTTTGAGTATACAAAATGGAACAATGCAATAAAAGGACAGTAACTAATGTTATCTGTCTAAAGCTGGGAAAGGGAAGATGAGGGAGCATGGGGGATTATCTCTAATGAGAGCTGTACATCTGCTTGAAAAAGAGTGATACACTATTAAAAGAAGAGCAGCACTGTTAGCTGGGAACAGCACTAGAGAAGAAATCAAGAGGGTTTTATCCTCCTTTAAGTTGTTGCTGTTTTTCTGTGTGACAGCAGACAGGTGCCTTCCTCTCCCTCTCTTGCTGCCCCTTTCCTGTTTAACTTCTGAAATGTCAAAGTAGCTCTTTCATCGTGGGCTGAAATGTGTCCGTCACTATGGGCTGTGCTTGTTAAATATAATTTAACCCATTACTGTGTGTAGGGTGAACTGAGATAATCTCTGCACAGGCCTGTAAAGACAAAAAAAAAAATGGGATTTTTTTCATCTATTTCATAGCAGATTACATCAGGTGACATTAACTTGCATTTTTCCATAGGCTGAAAGATGTGCAGAGTCCCTGGTGCTCAGATGACACACAGGCGAGTTGTTAAACTGCAGACATTTGACTGTGACTCTAACCATGGTTGGTGCCTGCACAAATTTGTCTTGATAGATGCTTTTTGCCACCAGCTTCCTAAAACTAACAGCAGAATTAGCGAGTGCTCTTAGACCTGAATTCAGATCGATTCCACTAAGTACTTTTTACTTAATTAACGGAAAGTGATCTGCTTGCGAATCAGGGAGAAAAATAAATGAAACTGCACATGTGGAAAACAAGCAACACCCTTTCTCTCTCTCTCTCTCTCTCTCTCTCTCTATCTCTTTTTTTTTAATCTGTATATTCACAGCAGGTTATTGGGCATTGGGCATGTCTGCTTGCCAAAGAATTTATCAAGTACATTAAGGAGTCAGATCAGAACATAATTGCCATATGGAAGTTTATCAGGCAGAGTGGTTCAGAAGCGCACACCACAGTTGTGCTGTTGAGGTTTAAAATTAAACCTTACTTTATGTGGAGTTGAGGGAATGGAAGGGAAAGCAAGGCCAGGCAAGGTAAGGCAAGGCAAGGCAAGGCAAAGCAAAGCAAAGCCTTGAAAGACTGGGTTCATTCTGGATACTCTGTAATTCTGAAATGGTGTTTTAGAAATTTCACATGGGACTCGACCACCAGACTGTGTATGTGACTGTGTTCACATACCAGCCCAGGAAGCTTTGCAATATGCGTGTACTTGCACAGGTGGAAAAGGGAATGAGCCAAAGCTCAGGGATCCCTTCTGAAGTGCTGTTCCCACCTTTCCTGTTTTCTTCTCAGTGTGTATGTTCTTTCTATGTGGCTTTACTGTACTTGGATTCATAAACTAAGCAGCTTCAGGGATGTCCTTTTCAGGCAATCCCCTCCTCTCCTCCCCAAAGTTTGCAGGATACAAACCTGCTACTCTCTTCTATAATTGTCATAATTAACTGGCTCCTAGACACTACAGTGGAAAACATCCATTTTTCTTTTTCCCTCCTAGTACTGTATTAAGATATATGTGTGCCTGAGAAAATTTGCAGTTGAATTGGTAGAATCAAACAGGAAACAAACCATTCCAGTCCCAGTAACTGAGAGACTCACAGTCCAGACCACCACAGCACCCTACTGTCAGCTGCCCCTCCTGTGAGAGACAAGACTGCGGCAGTTTGCACTGCAGCCAAACTTTTCCATCCCAGCCATCCTGCCAACACCTCTCATTTGGCTCTTTTTTCACTCCTCGCTGTCCCCTGTTCTCGTCAAACTAGTGCCCTTGTGTCACACACTCCCCCAAATGCCATCTGTGTGGTTTCTTTCAGACCACTAATGCAAAGCCCTTGGATAGCCCCCTATTTACTTGCCTCAGAGCTGCACTTAGAGGTCCCACTGCCTGAAACACTGCAATCAAGCTGACAACACAACCAATCAAGGTCTGACCTGCAGCCGTTTCCAAGGAAACTCAAGCCACTGCCACAGAAACAGATTGTACATAGTGGAAGGAAACATATATTTTGGGTGAAGGGGGAAAAAAATAAAAAGGAGGCATTTCAGATTTTTTTCCTGGTACTTCTGAGTTATTACAAAGCACTTCTAAAATAATAGTAATGAAAAATGCTCTTGTTAAGAAAGATTGAGTGATGATGGTCATGTAAGCACTTAAAGCCAGGCAGGCAGCCTCCAAGAAAGAGCATGAGCTAGAGCTGAGAGCTTCTTCCTGCTTTGCTTCTGAGTCACTTCATAAACCTTGCCAAGTCTTTGCAGAAGATTTCCAAGTCATTAAGTCCATAGTTCCAATGACCAATAAGTCCAGATCAAAACAGGATGCGCATCTGAAGAAGAAAACTTTGAAGAAAGCAACAAGATTATCATGGCTACACTGGAAAAACAGAGAAAATAACGTAACAGGCAAGGCCGCCTCTCTTTGAGGGAACACCACCACTACATTTTACACCGATGAGTCTGCTTAGTGAGTGTATTTATCAATTGGGAGAGCTTTCAATACTATTTTTCCTTAATGGAACAGTTTATTATATGTTGTGATTTACAATTTACTTGTAAATCAAGCAAATTCAAATTTGTTTGTGAATCAATGTCCAGCTGTTTGAACAGATAAAGGAATAATATTCTTTGTAGGATGGCTGATGGGTGTGTTGAAAGTTGCCTGCTTTAAACAGGGAACTCTCAGTTTCAATACAGTTATCAATGCAATGAGGAAAAGTCACAGGATGTTTTTCACCAGAATGGAACCTTCCACAAGACCAGGGTGTTCAGAGACTTGCCCAACCTGGCCTTGAAGACTTCCAGGGATGGGGCACCCACAACTTATCTGGACAACCTGTGCCGGGGCTTCACCACCCTCACAGCAAAGAATTTCTCCCTAATATTCAATCTAGACCTGCTATCTCTTAGTTTAAAGCCATTCCCCTTGTCCTATCACCACACACCCTTGTAAAAAAACCCTCTCCATATTTCTTGCAGGCTCCCTTCAGGTACTGAAAGGCTTCAATGAGCTAACCCCAGAGCCCTTTCTTCTCCAGGCAGAACAATCTCAATTTTCTAATCCTATTCCTGGGTAGAGACCATTATTTCCAGGATATGGTTAACTGCACCTCAAAGTAGACCAAATGGGCCATGTTCTAAAGACAGGTCTTGATTTCCACTGATCCTGGAGGGAGTCCAGAGTGTCTCACTCAGGGTTGGATGCCTAACTCCAGTTCTCCACATTTAGTTAGATAATTCTCCCATCACTGACTGGGAGACTGGAGCTTTGAAGAGGGGTGCCAACATCAAGGAGTAAGTAAATAAAAAGTTCTTTCAGGTATGTGTTGGGCAATTTGAGAGAAGGACTTTGGGAAAAAAGTGGGGTGGTTTTTTGGGGGGAATGAAAATCTCCTTTTTTACTGTTGTTCTACTCTATAAAGAACTACCATGGAAGACATAGGAACCTGAGGTTTTTTCTGACTTTTGGTGATGACTATGAGGAAGGAATCTCAGGAGGACAGAAAATGGAGCTAAGGACTTCCTCCTGTGGTTTTACACTGACTCTGGCAAACACAGACTCACTCTGGATGTGCATGGCTAACCTGCGGAACCTGACCCATAAATCTGCGCAAGAAGTATATCATAATTAATTAAACATAAGCTCAACCTCAGTGTACTCATGGTTTGTGACCCTAGGCAACTGTTTGTGATCTGCACCCAGAAACAAACCCCAAATACCAACAGAAAGTAATTTGAAGAGAAATAGTTGTGTATTGGAGGGAAAACTGACTACAGCAAACAGTATTCAGACCAGTCAGTATTTGAACAACATCATGCTTCTGAAATGTGAGGTTTTTTTCCAAGGAAAAAACCTACCATGAGTGCCTATTTCTCCTCCTTAAGTTCAGTTCTCTGCCAGGCTCTTTCTGCTTTCACAGTTCTCTTATATCCTGCATTATGGCTGTTGTGCAATATGTGACAATTAATAAGAACTGTGAATCAAAGCTTCCAGGTATGGTGAGACAGCAGATAGATTAATTAAAAAACCGAGCTTTTGGGGAGGAAGAGTGAAAGGAATCTCAGTCAGACTGCTCACATTCTAATGGTAATAAGAAGCTAGTTTTAACAAGAAGAGACCTGAGTTTCTCAAAGGGTTCTTCCTAAACATCTGAATGTGACAGTTACCTTTTACAGTGGGCATAATATATATCAAATGGAGCTAGGGAAATAAGAGAAATCTTTAGCTTTTAGCCATCCACTTTTATTTTCCTTCCTGGTGGCAGCAGTACACTATCATACATTTCTCTGGAAGACGTCGTGCTGTGGATCCTTTACAATGAAAACTCATTATCCTGCTTATGAAGAGTACGAAATGACTTCGAATAAAATCTCTCTATGGCCACAATTTGAAGTCAAGCACGTTGTTCAGACAGAATCGAAGGCAATTTGTTTGTGGTCCCCAGTGGCTGAGGAATAAGGGAGGAATTCAACTGCATTGTAATTAGTGCAATCAAAAAATTATGGATTTGTTTTTAAATCAAGACGCAGACAGAAGTTGCTATTTATGGATTGAAAAAATTTAGTTCAAATTTGAGTTATGAGAAATTTTGTAGTAGGCATTTAAACATGGCTCTTTATTTGCTTCTCAGCAGAGCTTTCTCACTTTGCACAAATGATTTTTAGCAAATTATTTTAAATACCCATTGCCTTTTCACCATTGTACAACTCTAGCAATGTCTCACTGCTCTGAATTTCCAGTGGTTCCTCTCAAGCCCTCTTAAGAAGAGGTTTCTTTTAGACAGTGGTATTAGTTTATGTCTGAAAGGCAAGAGAGACCTAGAGTCCTGTTTTGTGCCAAGGAAGCTGAAAGCTGGGGTTCGATTTCCTCTTTCTCACAGGATTTCTCACACTAATACTTATAAGATGTCTAAAAACAATGATGTTACCATGTACAATATGATTTAGGTGTATGCATTTATCACCCAAACTTTGTAGAGTTCAAAACTAACCAGACACCTTAGACCTGGCTATTTTCAAGTTCTCTCAGCTATAGAGAGACCTCGTTGTCAGCATTACAGCAGACAGAAAAATAGCAAATATAGGCTAATAGGGCTGAGGGGCTGAAAAAGAGCCATCAGTGATTGTAGCTGCTTCATTTTTTAAAGGCAGACAGAAAAAACCCAGAGATTTGGCTTCCATTCGTGTGTGTGTGTTTTCTGCGTGCGAAAGCCACTGTGTGCCTCTGCTTAGAAAAGAATGCAAAAAGTGAAGAACCAAAGAAGACACAAAATCCAGCCAGTCTGATTAAGATATTTACCTAGAAGGAAAGTCCCTAATTTTTGTCATGCCTTTGATAATCGATCTGTAGAGCCGTTGGATGAAAATGGAAAGAGCTCAGAAACAGGCACCTCAAACCACGACTCCCCACTTCTACGTGACCACAGCTCGAAGTTGTGCTGCTCCTCCATCCCCTGCCATCTCTTGGTTTCCTTTCCTTTATGGCTGCAAAATTAGGAAGAATAAGAAGTGATCTCAGCTTGTTCCATCTTCTGGTGTTCCACCAAATGCCGGAGTGGTTGGGGTATATGAGGTCCTGCCCTTTTGGGGACAATTTACAACCCAAGACACACAGTAATACATAAAAGATAGAACTGTGTCCTTTTTTTCTCCAGTTATGTTATAAGAAGCACCTATTCCAGATTGAATTCCAGGTTCATGGAGAGTCTCCTCTGGTGATATGACTGAGAAGCTATGCTTCACACAGAACTGAAGTTCAGATGCAACATGCAGATGTGATATTAACTTGTTCCACGTAGCTCCTTATTTGATATCTTCTGTCTAAGGTATGCAGCTCTTACACAGCAGTAAATAAGGCACTCAGGTGTGTAATCTTGATCTTGGATTCTGTTTTTTAATCTATATCCCTTAAAGTTAGTCAATACAAATTGCATGCTTTGTTGGACCTGCTCCTTCATTTGTCAGGTGTTGTGAACTATAGAGCAGTGATAATTAGCATTTCCCAAAACCTGCAGAAAATAGTGAAGATAGTTACATTAAAGAGCAAGAAGTGCTCAGAGTCTGAGATGTCAAATAGAGCAGCAGGAAAGTAATTCTTTTCTGTCCTGTTAAAATTCTGTAGAATTCAATAGCGTGCTCTGCACTGAAATGAAAACATGAGAGAGATCTGTCCCACACTGATCAGGTCAGGGCACTCACCAGGCTTTAGCTCTACTGTTACATCCATAATTTGAGCCAGTCAGAGACAGATCTTGCACTTTATTCATGTCTGCAACTGCCTTGGTTGTGCTTGGTGGCTACTCCAGAACAAGTCTCTTTCCAGTTTACCACAGGCCTGTGATGTATTTCCTATCTGTGCTTCTTTGAGCACTTCTGGACAAAGCTGGGTTGTGCACAGAAGGTCTTTAATGAACAGTCACTTAAATGAACATCTAACCAATGAGCTCTAGTGACTGGAGTCTTTCTGAAGATTTTTACATTCATAAAGGTATTTCCACTTTGAGAAATATTTATTTTGCACAGGTAGAGGTATTTTCTAGAATTTCTTTTATCCTGAAAACCAGAACAAACTTTCTCAAGGCTATCACCAGATCTAGCAAGATAGGCATACCAAAGTGGATGACAAAGCCTGTCTTTAATTTCAGCTTTCTTCTTAACTCTGTCTTGGAGAAATACATTAATTGGATGTACAAAACATAGTTAAGAATTATTGATCTTTGCTGAAATTCAGCCTTTCAATGTGTTTAGGAAGAGAAACAGGAACAGATTGCATCAAATTTGCAGAATAGAGAAGCAACAACACTCATTATGCCACCAACTCATTTCACTCTGACACCAGGGGTCTACCCACTGGACACATTATATTTTCTTAAAACACATTGATTGAATACAGTGTGAGGTTTTGTTTGCTGGGATTCTTTGCTTAGAATTGTTCCCAGGTTATTTGTTATTATTATGCCCTCACAATTTCTTTGGCTGTTTTGCTGTTTCTCTTGTTGATAACCCTGCTATTCCCCCATGCTTAATCCTCCCCTGGACTCTGCTGCTTGATTGTATGGGGGTGTTATCACCACTGATTGACTGCTCGTGTCTTTTAGTCCCTTTCTGTTTGCGTGGGTAGGGGGTTAAAGCACTGAAAAGGGGGATTAGATGCAGGTTTGCAGCCCTTAACTCTGCACTTAGGTGACTGACTTCATGGTAATTACACATTGGCAAGCTCCCTGTAATGCCGTTGCATGGTTATCATTACAATTTAAAATCCAAATGGGTTGTCTGCATCCTGTAGTTATTTCCAATATATATATATTTTTTTTCTTCTTTCTTCTCTGAGTTAAAAAATCACTTTTGCTTCTTGAAAGAGTTTGTGCTGGTCTCTGCCTACACCTGACTTTTTCTCAGTCGCTACAAAATTCCTCTCTTGCTTTGCATAATCACGGGTTTATTCCTTTTCCCTTCCTTTTCATCATAAATTCTTGTGTGGTGTCTGACCTGCTTGAAAGAAAATCGCCACATTACCTGCAAATGTGCTCGACTGCCTTTGACACCAGGCAACTCTCAGATTGATTTTCAGCAATAGTTATTCACACACAAACCTTAACAGCCTGGCACCAGCGTGTCTATCGACCCCTTTTGGTAGCCCTTGTTCCTGGCCATACCCCTGGGTCAGAGAACAAACTGCTGCTGTCGATTGTATCCATTTGCCAGCATCTCTGGGGAATAAAGAGGGAGCACAGCTACAGAACCAAAGGTTAGGAAAATTCATTAAACAAAAATAATGAATCCCTCAGTTCCTAAGCACCAGTTCAGCAAAGATACTTAATTACTTGCTGGTCTTTACTCATATCCTCTTAGTGAGGTATGTGTTTATGAAGTTGTGGTAGATTGGAATCAAATAGAGTTTGAATTCAGCATTTAAAAAAAAAAAAGGGAAAGAAAAAGAAAGAAAAAAATACTTTCCAGATTAAATTTCTGAAATTATTGTGACAATCTTGATGTAAAAAGATTGCAACTATTTTTGGCATAGCTATCTGATAATTTTTTGTTTTCTTTTACAAAGGGACAATTCCGATTGATATCTAGCAGTGACTTATGAATGCTTCTTTATCAGCTGGAATAAGATAGCTGTGCACATAAATTTGTCCAAGTGCACAGCTACTGAGTCCATCCTTCTGTCTACTCCTAAGCATTTTAAAGACAATTGCGTTTTTATTTTGAGATTGCCTAGGAGGTACTTCCAAGGTTTGCAACTCTGTTTATTTGTTTATCTCTACTAAATAATGTCTGTATGAAGTCCTGGAAAGGTGAGCCCAGCAAAATATAGCAACACTTAAAAAATTTCCTCAAGAGACTTCTGCCTCCTTATGACCTTGTTTTATGTGTCTGTGACTTTCCTAAGTGTGAATTTGGATCTTTGTCAATCCACAGTTCCTTGCAATTTTTGTCATAGAATCTTGGAATCACAGAATCACAGAATAGCTCAGGTTGGAAGAGACCTTAAAGATCATCCTGTTCCAACTCCCCTGCCTTGGGGGGTGCTCCAAGACCATGTTGCTCCAAGCCCCATCCAATCTGGCCTTGAACACTTCCAGGAATGTGATATATGACATTTACAGAGAAAAAAGAACAAACAGAAGGAGAACAGAAGAAACTGAAAACTTTTCAGCCAATATCACCATTTAGTCAAACCTGGCTTACTGGTGAGTGTGGTGTGTAGATGTTTCATGAAATGTCTCAGCATTTTTAATCAATGTTAAAACATCTAATCTTTTTCTACTGATGCTCCTTAACTGAATGTCCCACACATTGTTGGTTGACTGCCTCAGGAAAGGGCAGGTGGAGATGAAGGACATAAAAGTCATAACATGTAATTTAAATGTTTTAACATTTATTTAAAGGTATTGAGACCCGAGAGATACTTGTGATCAGCTAGACCACGGTTAATTTTTTTTCCCCCTCTAGAATAAAATTTTTCTTATTTGTGTTTCCGTAGACAGAGAGTGAGTTATGACATAACTTATCTGCCAATATCTTTTCAATAGCACTGTCGGGGTTCAGTGGTTTATTGTACCATAATATGGTACATATCCAGGAAATGGAGGGTTTATTTCTGTCACTTACAAATTGCAAATTATCTCTATTTCTGCTTCTCAGTTTCTTTTTATTGTCTTTCTGTAAAATGGAGAGAAAGATTCAGCTTGCTTTGTAAGAGGTCTTCCAGATTCCTGGCACCCTGATATTTTTGAGCATCTATGTTTTTAAAGACCCTAGTTTACTCTGTTGAAATAAAACCTTTCAAATTTAATCATACTAAAGAAATCTGAGTTCATTCTCTACTTGGTTGATTATTTCTGTGTTTTGGACAGTCCTGTGTTACTTCTGTCAACATAAGAAAGTTTCCACAAAGCAGCTTTATTAATGCATCTAAGAAATAAAGCACTGCTGTTCTCACATTGGATAGCATAAATCTCTTCAACTTCTCCAAAAACATCTGTGTCTACTCCAGTAGATGATTCTGACATTGTTGTGCATCCTGTGATTGTTATTATGGGATGTTTCCAGCTGGTTCCAGTTTGGAATATAATATGAAGACAGCAGAATTAGTACGCTTCCCTTAGTGCCAATGTTTCCAGATTCCTGGAAGATAATTCTTTTATAACTTGCTTTTGACGCAAGGATTTTGTTTGATATTGAAATAAAAGGGTTGATGCTCCTAATAATACAATGAATTTCCTGAAAAAAAAAATGTGAAAGTACATTTTGTTCTTTTTCTCTTTTTTCTTCCAGTTAGGTCTGGGAAGAGGTTGTCTGACATCCATTACCTGACACAGAACAGATTTATAGGATGTTAATGCCCTTTACATTACTTTTCAGCTTGTCAGAGCTTAAACTCTGAGCCAAGTTCTCTTAAAAGGAGACCAAAAAGAAACAAAAGTAATGATGAAAATAAATATTATGGAAAGCCTCTTGAGATAGTTTGTTCTTTCTTTATTTTTTCTATGTTTCAGTTTTTCACCAATAAAACACAAAGGATAAGAAATATATCTGAGAGTCATGGAGCTTAGGGGACTCCAGTGAGTAATATCTGCAAAATGAAGATATTTCAGAGGTGTATCCTTGCCACAAAAGCACAGGATAGCCTCTGCCTATCCCAGTGCCTGCTATTGTAAGAGTTGCTGGTTAGAATCATCCTTTGAAGGTTGTTTTGTGACCTGTATGAAATGAATTTAGCACCCACCAGCAATTACTGTGCTGACTGCTCTCTCCTTTATATAAAGCCATATTGGCAGTGTTTTGGATCACCTCTGATGCCTCAGAGACAATATGTGCATGACAAACTCTTTTACAACTCCGCTGCCAGTTTCTTTCCTGCCATACTACAGCAGAGTGATGAGAAACCAGAAGTAAACTTGTATTGTTCTTCATTGTCTGCTCTTGGGATGTCAAAACATTGGATACATAGGGGTTTTATCTATTCTATTAAAGTTGTCTGGCACCAAGACCAACCTCTATGCAACGATTCACATTAACACTCTTAAACCCTTTTCCTTCAAAGACAGCGCAGTTGCTTCCCAGTTGTCTATTGGAAATAGTCCCTGGTCTGTGCTAGATCTCAGGCTGTGTTTGGGAAATTCTTGGAGGATATTTGTTTCCTCTAGTGGAAACATTGCCAGGGATTGCTTTAACAATCTGGTAGCTTGAGGAACATTTTCTGGTATAACCTAATTTAATAGTGTTGATGGAGCCAGCCTGTCCTAGTGGCACTGCTGAATAGCAATGAAATCCTTTTCTGAGCACATCACTGGATAATAATACATGAAGATATCTCAAGATGTTGCACAAAATTATTATAATACTTACACTATCCTGTTTGTGCAACGCATGAAATTTTGGGGGTTGCTGTTGGAAATGTTGACCTCAATTTTGAACTAAAACTTAAAAGGAGGGTTAGAGGAGAAAATTACTGTACAGTTTTGGCTGGCGTAGTGTCAGTTTTCTTCACAGTAGCTGGTTTGGGGCTGTGTTTTGAATTTGTGCTGAAAACTGCATTGATAACACAGGGATGTTTTTCTTTTTGCTGGGTAGTGTTTACACACAGTCCAAGTTGTTTCTGCTCCTCACCCCACCCTACCAGTGAGGAGGCTGGGGATGCACAGGGAGCTGGCACAGGACACAAACAGGACAGCTGACCCCAACTGACCCCTGGAAAATTCCATAACATGTGGCACCACTCCCAGGAACAACAGCTGGGGGAAGAAGAAGGCAGTAGGGATGTTCAGAGTGATGGTGTTCATCCGCAGATCACTGTTATCCATGATGAAACCCTGCTGTCCTGGGTTTCCTGCCTGCCCATGGAAAGCAGTGAATTAATTCCTTAATTTGTTTCATTTGTGTGTGCAGGTTTTGCTTTACTTATTAAACTGTTTTTCTCTCAACCCACAAGTTTTCTCTCTCCAAGCCTTCTGAATCTGTCCCCCATCGAAGTAGGTAGGAGTGAGTGAGCAGCTGTTCTGGGGCTGAGCTCCTGCCATGGGTAAACCACTACACTGATTGACTGGTATTAGTCTGGGATTTGTCAGATGCCCTGCTAAGGCTCCTGGACCATGTCATGAGGTGTGCCTCAAGCACACAGAATTACACGGGATAGAATATCATGAAAGAGCAAGAAATGTTCTTATAGAGACTAAAAAACCTTTATTCTGTAAGACATTAACCAATTTTACTGAGCACTGGTAGAGAAGAATCTGCAACGGAGGAGTTATGCCACAAACACTCCCTTGTTAGACTGAAATTTCTTTATATTTGCACTTGGCTATGTCACACCTATTTTCAACAGCAGCAGACAGGAGACTGTTTTCTCTTTTCTCTACAGTACAGGTGACACTTTTGGGTGACATCTGAGGAGTGACCAAAGCTCACTTCAGTGAAGAACTGGGTACTTTTTAAAAATTTGACTCTATTTGACTAAATCTCCCCAGTCCTAATTTGAAAAAAACATGTCCTGGAGTGACTCTACTAACAGCATACTCTTTCCAGACTGGCAGCAAAAATCCACCTAATCAGAGAAAAGTACCAGATCAAAAAATTTAAAAAAAAAGTGAGCCATTTTCCTGTCTTAGAGATCCAAATTACCTAGTGAGATGGCTATTATCAGTAGTTAAAAGAGAAACAAAACAAGAAATGGCCAAATTATATGGGGAAAAAAAAAAGGTTAAAAAAAATCATTTATGAAGCAGACAGATAATTTCAAACAGCTTTCATACCAGGAATAGGGCACCATTACAATGAGAAAACCTTTAATTATGTTGTAAAGGTCTGATATTCCACTGAAATGTCATTTCAAAATAAACTTCTAACAGTTAATTATCAGTGATATTTAACTTGTGGGAAAATTAAATATCACCTCATACTCCTGTGATCATTTTATTGCTTTTGTAGACATTTTAATATTTTAATGGTTTCCAAGTAACAATGAAAAAGGCATGCCACCAAGTATGTTTTCTTGTCTTTCTGTAGATAATCATATAACCTTTTCTTTGTCTTCTTCATACAAAACAGACCTCTGAGTCAGCGAGGGACAGGATTGAAAGGAAAAACTTTGGGAATAAATATGGGAATAAACATTGCTCTGATTCCCTTAGCCAGCACGATTCCTGGGAAATAAGTTTTATTAACTGTGATAACTGGAAATACAATGCTGAATGAACAAGCATTGAAGCCCTATTAGCATTCAGCTAGAAAATCAGATCAATGTGCAGTGTTCCAGTTAGTGACCTGTGTATTATCCAAAGCTTATAAAACACACAGAGCGATCAGACCCAAGGATGCAGCGACCCTGATCAGGCACAGACTGGAAGGCTGGAACAGGAAACCTCCTGTGCTCTTGTATAAATCAATACTATACAAGCTAAAGGACTGGGATTGTCAGGAAAAGGTATAAATTTTAAGGCCAGACGTGACTATTATGTGAATGACTATTCAATCAGAGGTTTTGGTTGAACTGGCTGTAGAAATGGATGAGTCCAAGTCATCACAACTGCTGGGTGTTATTAGTCCTTCTCCTGCATGAGCTGATGCAACATGAATCATTAAAGGGGCTTGGCTCAAGAAGGTTGGTTTGTCCCTCACTGCAACATTTATTTGCCAGCTCTTAGCCATTGCTTCCTGTTTCAAATATTGTGCCGCCAAGAGCTCCAAAATAAATACTATTATATTAAAATATTCCAATCATCCTGAGATGAACATTATAAACAAGACTAGGAAAAGGATAGAAGAGCAGTTGTAAGATCCATATAGGTCTTACTGTTGTGTTGAGCATTAGCTGAGATGCTTATCCAAGTTCTAATCTCCAGGGGCTTTACGTAAAATTAACATCAATGGCAAAATATGACAAAAATCCTGGAAATGAGAGGTAATGGAATTTCTGACAAAGTCAACAATCTCTTGCATTGAATCCCAAAATGAATACTTTTGCTTGTACCTATCAACCTATCTTCAGAGATACTGTGAGACTGAATCTTTCCATGGTAGCGGGAAATCCATCTAATATTACTTCAGCGGGTGAAGAAAGCAAAAAATGCCTCTAAGCTGGAACTTGCAGGACTGTTGCTGACTCTTTTAACATGAACAGACCTCTGCACCTTTCATTAAGTTGTGTAGTCTCCTAAGGTCATATTGCTTAAATATTCAAATGCCCCCCAAATTGTGTGCTTAGTTCCTGTTGTGTGAACTGACAAATGTCCCTTAGCAGCAGTTTTACAATAAAGGCAGCAAAAAAGACAAGGTGGACTGTCAGACAGGAAGAGAAGCCAGTCCCTTGGAAATTATGCTACCAGTAGAATAACAGAATTATAGAACGGCTTGGCTTTTAAAGGACCTTGAATATCACCCAGCTCCAACCCTCCCGCCATGGTGGATTGGTACATCCACACCCATAAAATGAAGTTTCTCAGAATACAAGAAAGACTGCTTTAGGAAGTGTTTTATTTGCCTTGGAGCTTCCTGGTAGTAAACCTTTTATGTTCACATGTTCAAAGGTCTGTTTAAAATCTGCTCCCATAGAAGCAGTTGGAGGTCTGTCAGGTAATTCCACTTGTACGCAGGTGGCTTCACAGAGAGCGTCACTGGCATTTTAAAGGGCTCTTTGAGAATCTGGCTATTAAAATGAAGAGCTAACTCTGAAGAGAGAGGCAAAAAAAATTGCTAGAGCACTTTTTCTTTCTCTGGTAAAAAGCTCATGGTAGTGTCCAGAGATCTGTTAGAATAATCATAGCATTTTCTCCATCTTTTTCTGAAATGCAGGTCTGCTTCCAGTGAAAGATTAAGAATCTGACAGCCTTAGGACTTTGCTGGTTTGGAAAGTTTCCAGCCCCAACTCCATCTCCCTTCCCTCCCCAGAGGCAGCTATAATATCTCTTTTCCTCCAAAAATCCTTTTTGCCCTTAATTCTAAATGCCAGGTCTTAGCACTAAGCCAGATATTGAGGGGCGTATGAACCGGTGCCAATTGATCTATGTGGATTTATCTCTGCTAAAGATTTTTTTTTACCATTATTTGTCAAACAGAGTCTCAGTGCTTTGTGGGGCAGAGGAGAAGCACAAACAATCTAGAGTGGAGACGAAGATGGTATTACTACTTAAACCATCTCATCTTTGATGCTGGACTATGCTATTACTTCATCAAAAAACTGTACTTTACATCCACCTCTGCAAAGATATGTAGAACTATGCAAACTAATGATTATAGTGAATTATACATTTATTTCTGCAACCTTTTTATTTACCTCTTTACCTCTGCAAAAGGTTGTAGTCTCCAATCACTCCAAATTATTACAAATTCACATCTCATGTTTTTAATTCTTTGGATCCCCAGATAAAATTCTGTTGCAAATATAATGAGCAGCAGAATTAGATATGAAAGGCAAGGGAGAACCAGGCACTTGCTAATGCATGGAGATGGTTCAGAGTGTTTTGAACTACCTTGTTCCATCAAGGTCAACCAATTTAAATTTCCAGAGAATGGATTTCCAAAGAAAATCAACAAATGCTTTCAATCCATTTTGAAACACTTTCATCCCAAGTCTTAAAACCCACAGAGAAATGTTGCTTGTTAACTTTGTGTTTTGAAAGGCATTAAACAAAGCTTGAACTTAGATAAACAATTGTCTGTCTTTTAAAGTAAACAATAAATTGTTGCATGGGGAACATTTTTCTTGCATTTGTAGGGTTTTTTTAAAAGTAGAAATAATATTGCTTGTGAGTTTATAAATATATAAAAATGGTTACACAAACACTAAGAAAATTCCAAAATACTGAATATTATATGTTGGCTAAAACTCTGATTCTAGAGGTAGTGAAAAATAACAATATAATAAACTCAGTTTAACTTAAAATCCTTTTCCCTGACCTTCTTGGAATTTGAGAGAGTGGCAGTGAATGAGTCAAAGCTTAATATTTGGTAATAGATGGGCAGTTTTTCTGGGAGTGATTCTCAGCTGGCTGAAGACTGAAAGTCCCACTGCCTCACTGAGAACACTTTAATTCAGAGCAACAAGATGCTTTATGTGCAGCATTAGTGGCTCTTTCACAATTGTTGTCATCTCTAGAGTGGAGTTTGAAGGAAATAGTAGGAAGAAAACATACACAGTGGCTCAGAACAGACACTATTAGGTGAAAAACTTTGGCATGAATTGAGCAGAAGAGAAAAAGCAATCAAAATGATCCATCCTAAAATCTCATGTCTAAATCAAGGTTTTATTACAGTTTCTTTATCTTCACTGCATTAATGGTCTTCAATCTTATACTTTCTCTTTTTCCCCCTTTTTTAATGCGATATTAAGGAGCACAATAGAAGTTATTCTGAGTTAAATAGTGATCAGATGTTTTTTCCCCACATCAGTAGAAGACAGACTATTCTGATGTTGGGTACTATAAACTTAGTCTCTCTTTTCCCCAGTCTCTCCTGTCATGCCCCAGATTACCCAGTTATTTGGGAAACCTCTGCAAAGGATGTAGTCAAAACAGTTACTTTTAGAGAGTAATGATTTAGAAACTGAAAATGAAGCAGAGAAATGGGTGTTACTACTGAAAATTCCTTAGTAATCCTTTTCTTGCTAAAATTTACATATCGCTAAAGACAGTAAAGAAACAATTGAAGAAGAGAAGGCTTCAGAAAGACCTTATAGGAGACTTCCAGTACCTAAAGGGGCTACAAGAGAGATAGAGAAGAACTTTCGACAAGGATATGTAGTGATAGGACAAGAGGAAATGGTTTTTAAGTTGAAGGAGGGTAGATTTAGGTTGGATCTTGGGAAGAAATTCTTTGCTGTGAGGGTGGTGAGGCCATGGCACAGGTTGCCCAAAGAAGCTGTGGCTGCCCTATCCCTGGAAGTGTCCAAGGCCAGATTGGACAGGGTTTGGAGCAACCTGGGATAGTGGAAGGTGTCCCTGCCCATGGCAGGGGTCAGAACTAAGGTCCTTTCCAAACCAAACCACTCGAGGGTTCTATAGTTCTATATATACAGGCAAGTCTGTGCATACATACACCCACACACACACACACACACAGAGAACTGAGATCGGTGGACCTCCTGCAATTTATGGCACTTGTGGATCTCTTCATTATACCAGAATGGAATGATGTTGTCCTACAGCAGCCTCATTAATTCTGTCAGCAGCATAGAGCATGACTTTAACTTGAGAAACAACTCCCATTGATATTGAAAAAATATTGAAAAAACCACAGTGGATTGATTGCATGTGCTTTTTGTTCTAATCCTGTCAAATGAAAGGCTGAAGTAAAAGAAGCAGCTGTTTGCTCAAGAAACTTGGGCAGCATTTTGGCCAGGCATGAATGGCATTGAAAAAAACCCCGTGGTTAACCGTGGAAAGAGCTAACGCAAACAATATTGGTAAAGGGGTAGGAGGTGCTCAGAAGTAGAAACATTGTGAGGTATAACTGCAAGATTCAGGACATGAAAGAACCAGTTTGACTTTCTGTCCTCCATCTGCCAGGATGAACTCCTATGTACAATATAGGTTGCCATTTCCAGCACAGGTTTTGTGGTTCTAACCTTCTGGCAAACATAAAAAATCCATTAAAGCGCGAGCCAAATTCCTGTCAACAGCCCAAGGAGAAGTGTATAGCTCTGGCTTCTCTAATTTCCCACACAACCCAGATGGAAGTGCAAGCACTTCTATGTTGAAGTGCCAAGTAACTCTCACAAGTCTTATATTATCTTTTCTTCGTCTTGCCTCAGACAAACTTCCCTGCTTCTGGGGACTCCGCAGCTGTGTGAACTCCAGCGAAAGCCTGTGTGTGGCAAGCCAAGTCCCAGGTATTTGCTTTCCAGCTTCTGTAACGAGGCTTCCCTTCCCTCCCAGTCCCATCAAGGACTGCTCAACCATGAAAAGCAGCTGCAGATTCTTCACAGATTCTTTAAAGCAATATTTAAAGGCAAGGTCCCTCGTTTTCTTGGAGCAAGATGCAAACAAGAATACACCAAAGCAGAAATATAATAACTGCCTAGGAGATAAGTGAGGAAAATAATATGGGGAGGTTGTAAGAGGGGAACTGGAATTTAGCAGAGCTGATAGCTTTTAAACATGAACCTGTGCTTTAATTCCATTGTTTTAACATTGCCTTTGGAAGAACATACAGTTTGAGCTTAAAGTTCCTGTAAATCAGAGGATTAAGACACAAAAGTGGAGTAGAGAATGATTGCTACACCAAAATCATGAACATCAAATACAGTCATGCCTATAGTGTTTCATTAACTATACTTTGAGTAATATTGACTAATGTTATTCCTTACTTCCTAATAAAGCCAGATGTTGATTTGAAAAAAGAAGTGACCTCCAAGTAAGTACTACATCAACTAAATCCATCTTACTTTAGTGCTGGATTTACTTTTTCCCCCTTCTGAACAAGAATAAAAGTATTTTTCATAATTTGACAGCATGATGACTCAGCTGGGATATTCAAGGGATAAAGAAAAAAGAAGGAGGTAATATAGATCTGTAGTTTGACCAGGAAGGTGTAAGAAGAAGAGCCTTGTTTGTAACTCAGTCAATAATAGGAAGACATTTCTGATATATCAATCAATTCTATGTATTAGGCTGTATGGGCATTTTGCTTCCTGCATGCAAATTCTGGAAATCTTGGCCTCCCTCAAGCGGCTAACTTCTGGACAAAAATTCATTTGGCCTCAAATACCATGGATTTGGATGTGGGAGAGAATAGCGTGATCAATAATTTTTGTGAACTCTGCATTATTGTGCAGAATGTGCCTTTTCCCCCAGTGACTTCAAGACTAAAAGAGCCACCTTTCTGTTCTGGGGCACAGCTATAGCTTTTCCTGAAGAAGACTTAGCTACAGGAAACTCTTCACACCACAGCCTAAGATCCCACATGGGCCTGGGATCTTTAGACATCTTTCCTTGCTCTCATGTCAGAGAGAAGATCACTTGGGTTCTTCCTTGCAGAGAGGACTGTAGTTCTTCCTAAAAGAACACAGATATAATTTGTTGCATTGGAATTCACAGTCAGCCCTCAGCTCAGTCTGCACATAAGCTTTTGGAAAAAAGATGCCCAGCATTACAGCTGAGGCCGTGGAGACTGTTGGAATTCAAGGAACAGCTAAGATCATTTTTCAGTGTTACACTGTAGTTCCAACAGTAGCAATCTTAAACACAAAATCAATAGCCCGTCCGACCATAAATTTCATCCATTCTCCTAAACAAGTTGCACAGAGTGTCTATATCTAGTGGTACATCTTAAACTAGGAATAAAAGAACACATCCCTTTTTTTTTCTTTTTTCTCAGAGAGGTAGTAACAATAAATTCATGAAAACTGTAAAGATGTTAAAACAGGCAACCACATGGAAGATATCTCTGCTTGTGTGGGTAAAAGGGCAATTTGTTTTGATAATTTTTGATTGCCCTGAGTTGCATTGATGTCCTCTTAGGCATATGAGGGATTTAATTTTATGTCATTTGAGGTGGGCTGGGATATGCTGAAGAGTGGTTGATTTGAAATGTGATACATAAATCTAAATAACACTTCCTTAATGACACATATAGTTTTTACAATTAAATAATTTAGTTAACAGAAAAAAAAAAATAAACAATAGCAGGGAATTTTCTGCTTTATTCCACCCTGGCTGCAATAATTAAAACTCTGTTATTAGTACCTGTCTCTAGCAGCTGCAGCATCATTTTCAAAGCCACTAGATGTGTATAGCGGGGATATTAAATCAGAATCAATGGGCCTGGGAAATTCTTATGCATCCTTTTGCCAAAAGTAAACTTTTTTTTTAAAGAATTTAGTGTTAAATTGTTAATTTAGAATTTAGAGTGGCAATTGTATGGATTTCTATTGGCAGCTATTTTTTCTCAAAAATAAAGTCTAATATTTCAATCTTAATTTATATTTCAACATTTTCTATTTGATTCCTACATCTGGTGACTGCTCTGAGAGGGGTCACTTCAGCACAGTCCATCATTTATGAAGAGCCTCCCGGAGAAATCTCATTTTTTCCATTCTGTGCAAGCTGGCTTGCTACTGTGACTTATTGCTAACTGAGGACAGGGTTCATGAGTAGCTTCTGGGGTGACCTGAAGGAATAAACCTCAAACCTCCAAAAGAAATAAAGTCTTTTACTGCCTGACTGATGGATGATAATAATCACACACACTCATGCAGCACTATTATTTCAGCTGTTATTATTTCAACATGTAAGATAGGGCTGAAATTTCAGTCAGGAATAAAAAAAAATATTTTTTATAAATAACATCTAGGAATAAGTATCACCCAAGAAATAAAAACATCACAGAATAAGAGTAACCAACCTGCACCATGTTCCAGATCCCAACAACCATTAAATCACTGGATTTAATTAGATAAATTTCAAAGAAAAGCTACGGCAATGATCAGAAGGCTAAAGTCACACAGAAAAGAAGGAAAGACTGATTTAAAAGGGCCTTAGAGACGAGCAGGAGCTGGGTACTTGACAATAGTAAAAGGATGGGAAAATGCTACAAAGTGAAAGTGAAAAACCGGTTCTTTTTGGCCATGGCAGCTGGGACATGTGCAATGGATGTTTAATTGCTACAAGAAAGATTAAAATAGAGGAAATTTAATATCAAGGAAAGTTTTTCTTAATAAGGTTAATGAAGCACAAATTATGTTTTCTCAGTTGTTTCCAGAGTCTTCACCTCCTCTGTAAGAGGTTTTTAAAACAGGCCAGAAAAGGAACTGTGAGACATGAGATAAATATGGTTCATTTCATCTCAGGAAAATGAATTTTCTAAAAAGCCTTTTGAGATCCTTTTGAGACTGAAGAACCTCTGGCTGAGTAAGAAAAATGAAATTAAGAAAACTGGATTTCTTTCAGCATTTAGTGCCATTTCCGGTAGCTGACATTTGCTACCATTAGCACAGCCTCTTCCAAAAAGAAGCAAAAATTCAAAGAACATGTTCAGTCTTTCACCTACTGTGCTTTTTAAAAGATAGCACCAAGGTACCTCAGCAGCCAAAAAATGATGAGCTGTTTGAGGGGAAAACAGTCATTGAATGAGAGGGAGAGGGAACTCATGGAGAATACAGTTCACTGAGCTGTTAGACACATTATCCGTGACTGAAGGTTCAGAGAGCAGATAATCAGTCAGCACATACTGTAATCTGGAACAAACCCTTTGTTTCACATTAGTCCTAATACAAATTCACATTAGAGATAAGTGCTGTCTTCTCAAAGACGGCACATAATCACAATTTTCCTGGTTTCTACCAAGGCTTGTTTTGTGCATCAAAGTCATCTTTGCTTTACTTTCTATTCACCAAAGCTTGGTGCAACAAATGTCACAGGCTATTTTGTAGCATGCAAATGAGAAACTAAGACTTGTCCCAGATACTTGGTTCTGTGTGCAGGGATCTGTGACTTGCTTTTCCTCAGGACAGACAAACAGTGGGTTCTCTGCAATCTGATTTCTGAGTGATAATGATTCAATGTTCCTAAACATGCCAAATATCTCTTGGTTCTCTCTCCCATGTTGGTCCCAAACTGCCAGTGTCATTTTCCTTTTCTTTTTTTCTCTCTTTTCTTTTTTCTTTTCTTTTCTTTTCTTTTCTTTTCTTTTCTTTTCTTTTCTTTTCTTTTCTTTTCTTTTCTTTTCTTTTCTTTTCTTTTCTTTTCTTTTCTTTTCTTTTCTTTTCTTTTCTTTTTTCTTTTCTTTTCTTTTCTTTTCTTTTCTTTTCTTTTCTTTTCTTTTCTTTTCTTTTCTCATCACAAGAGACTTGTGGATAGTTTCTGGCAATAGTCTGTGCTCTCAGAGGTGGCAACTTAAATACAAACGTACAGCTAAATTTTCAGCATTGCTACAGATGGCCAGCATAACATTTTTGCTTTTCAAATTGCTTGAAAATTATTTAATTTCCAAAATCAAGTAAAAATTCTATCTTAGAAAGATTATCAGTTATTGGAAATGTCAAAAGGTCTTATCTAAATTTATATGTGTGGACATGAGAGAAGGAGATGAGCAGATGCTCCGCAGGGAAGTGATGGAGTCACCACCCCTGGAAGTGTTCAAAAAATGGGTAAACATGGGCCTTCATGATTTGGTTTAGTGGTCATGGTGATGTTTGGTGAAAGATTGGACTTGATGATCTCGGAGGTCTTTCCCAACCTTAATAATTCTATGATTTTTTTAATTCTATAGAGTGACCATATTTCATCACGATGGAACGTATTACATTTTATCTGGATAAGATACACCCGCTTTGTGCATGGATCCCACATTGGCTGTGTCTGCATAGAACCCACTTCAGTGAAGTAAATCCTGAGTTNTTTTCAAATTGCTTGAAAATTATTTAATTTCCAAAATCAAGTAAAAATTCTATCTTAGAAAGATTATCAGTTATTGGAAATGTCAAAAGGTCTTATCTAAATTTATATGTGTGGACATGAGAGAAGGAGATGAGCAGATGCTCCGCAGGGAAGTGATGGAGTCACCACCCCTGGAAGTGTTCAAAAAATGGGTAAACATGGGCCTTCATGATTTGGTTTAGTGGTCATGGTGATGTTTGGTGAAAGATTGGACTTGATGATCTCGGAGGTCTTTCCCAACCTTAATAATTCTATGATTTTTTTAATTCTATAGAGTGACCATATTTCATCACGATGGAACGTATTACATTTTATCTGGATAAGATACACCCGCTTTGTGCATGGATCCCACATTGGCTGTGTCTGCATAGAACCCACTTCAGTGAAGTAAATCCTGAGTTAGACTTTGATTCAGCTGCTCTGTGTCTGACTCAGGAGGAGGAGTCCTCCCTGCCCTGAGGAGGAAGGAGCAGAAGGGACAATGTGTGACGAACTGACCTGGGTCCCCATTCCCTGTCCCCGTGTGCTGCTGGGGGAAAGAGATAGAGAGGCTTTGGTGGGCACCTGGTGTCCAACCAGGGTCAACCCACCATGGCAACAAGACTTTGGTCTTGTCTGGAAAAGCAGCATACAAAAAACACTCAGTATCATGTCCCATAGGACAAGAGATCAATTCTCAAACCAAGATGGTTCTCAGTTTATGTCTTAAAGCAAAAAAACCATCAGGCTTTGTAATCTCTGCCTAACTAAGAGAACAAAACTGCAAAACTACTATTCTTGTTCGTACTTATCTAACTTTTTTCAGATCTTACTAAATGGCTCCTCAGTCACTTCCTGCAGCAGCAGGTTCCTTCCTGGAGAGTTAATCATGTGCAGTGTAAGTACACACGCCCATTTAAACCTTGTTGCTTTTAATTTCATCTGTGGTGGAGGTGGAGTGAGCTGTGTCTCCCAAAACAGCTCATAAGTTATGAAGGTTTAATTTTAAAAGAATGAACTGAAACTTTTTCTTTTTTTAAATAATTTTCACTGTCATAACTACAAAGAGAACTAGTAATTGAAGCCTGTTGTGATATCACCTTCTGAAGGCAGACAGACTCCATTTACAGCAAGGAAAAGGTTGCATTTGACATTTTCTCTTTTCAGGGTGGCTTTGTACCAAATCTGGTACAATTATCTGAGTTCAAAACTAATAGCAGCAAAACCTGACATACACTACATTCATTTTTGGAGGTGGGAGCGTGACTGGCAGGAAAATAGCTGATGTTGCTGACCTCTGGGTTTTCATCATTAACCTTGAGAATGTACAAGCCGTTAAAAGGGAATAAAGGATTGCTGTCACCGTTCAACAGTTTGCATGTCTATGTGCTCTAAAAAAAGTCCTGCTGTTGACACTAAAATCCACTTTCTCATCCTACACCCACACCAGATTCTCTTACTGAGATGTAGCACTAGTCCTCCACCCACTGACCAACTGACTTCTCACTTTTTTGACATTCCTGAGACCAAGTTAATTTAACTGATGGAGTTTTTACACACAGAGTTCATGAAGTCGATGGAAGTCCTCCTATTTATTTTACTGCTTGTTGTACCAGGTTAGCAAAGAACAAATGCTCCTACTCTAAGTTCAAGTTATTCCTCATTAAAAGGAAAAAGAACCAAGCAAAAATAAATTGGCAGTGATGTAAAGGAGAGAGCAATTTCAAGAGTGCTCTTCTGATGAGATTCCATGAGTTTTCTCCTAACAAAATGACATTCCCACTACGCCAACAGCAGTCAGACATGTGGAAGACACGTGACAGCCTGGTTTGGCACTTCTCGGCAGGGTGGGAAATACTGAACTGGACCAGCTCAAGGCTCAGGGCAGAGCTAAAACACCAGAAATGGAGAAGCTGAAGAAAGTGGTAAACTAAAGCAGGTACTGATGAAACAAAAAACTGGGATATAGATTTTTCTGGTCCTCCTGTAACCAGAGCATGAGAAGGGTGGAAACAGCAACATTTCCTGGTACAGGTTCATCCCACTCACCACAAAAACAATTACTGTCCTGTGCTTGCTGAATGTCCTCCCCCAATACCATCAGTCACAGCATCTAACCTGATTTTCCTACACTCTTGCAAGGAAAGAGTCCAGAAAGATTTGCTGCAACCTCAGCAACTCTGTTGCTTATCCCTAGAGCTGCCCATGGTACCTGCTATATAAAATTACAGCAGTTTCAGGGATGTGCGATACCAACTGGTTTTGATTTCTTCAAGGAAACTGTTTTAGTGCAGTCTAACATACAGAGGTCACAGAGATGCCTCTAAAAATGCACATAAATTCTGGGGAATGCCACCTGAGACAAGAGAGGATTTTGAATTAACTTATTGAGAACATAAAAACCACAGATTTTTCTAAAAAAAAAAAAAAAAAAAAAGCTCACCTTTGTATATTAAGAACCTGTCTTAGTTTTCATAATGGAATAAGGCAAAGCTTAGTTGTTTCTTTGAATGAAATTTCTCAGGGAAAGAGATGGTTTGTGTGTTAAAATGAATGACTTTTACAGATCTTCATGATTTTTCTTTTAACATTCAAATGTGTATATCTCAAAAAATATCATGGTAAAAATTTGTATGCCTAAATACAGCTCTGATCTTTCTCTGCCTACACCACCTGCCATTTCAGATTTCTGGAATAGAGCAAGAAAGAAAACACATAGAGAAGCTTCAGGTTTATCTCTCTGCTATTATATTTTTTATATTACTGACTTATTTCCTGTTACTTTTCTATCCAACTTAATCAAGTGTGTTCTGTTAATTGTCTTTCACAGAAGCACTTCTCCCCACCACCTATGCTTCTTACCTTTTATGTTGTCCTTTTCAGGACTTTTTTTATTTCTTTCTTTATTTCTTGTCTTTTAGAACAAAGTGAGCAAACTGAAATGCAGTACTCATGGTGAGTGAATGCAAGTTATTCCTATAATAGCCCTAATATTTGGTCAGGGATTCTTCATTCAATTTTAATTTCTTTTTCAGTCTCACTTTTTAAAAATAACTGATAAATATTGAGTCTGTGTCCTACACCAAGTGTCCTTGCAGCCTTTCCTCTCTCACACTGGGTTCTTTCATATTTCAGCAACACATGTTTCTGTCAGAACCCCCTGATTCATTAACAATAAAAATATTTAGAGAAAACACGTCAGGTTTGACAAGAACTAACCCAACAAGCATAAAAAGAGTGGCTTCCTTCCCAGACCTAGAATGACCAAAAGTTTTACTGAGAAATCTGCTTTTCCTCAATGGTAAATTGAGGTAAAGTCCTAATTTTGCCTAAAATCTAATCTGAGACTTGTATCAGTGACACAAATCTGTTATTAACTCCTCAGTCACCAAACTCTGCTTTACCTCTCTATCTGTTTTGATAAAGAAATCTTCCTAAAATGTTAATTAAGTCCAGTGCAGGTCCTAAAAACAGTAGACTTTCAGATTTTCATGGTGCAGGGAAACTATCTTATACCTAACTTAATTAAAATTTTACCACGAGTTCTGCGGGATTGAGTCCCCATGGAATCCTTCTGAACAAATGGAAGGATAAATTATAACAAAGCTATATTATTATTTCTTTTCACTGTTTTATATGTGCAGGCTGAGCAGATGCCACCAATCTTATCTGGTTTCATGTTAATCTCACCTCCAGTGAACTGTATTTTCACGTCATCACAGGTGATAAAAACATTCTATCTTTACAAGGAAAACAAAGAGCAAACGGAGAAAAAAAACCTTTTTCTTTTCTTTCAGAGCTGCTGGAAGTCTCCAGAATGCTTTCTTTTTGAAATCCAGACACATCTTATCACCTTCTAAGAGCACTGTACTTGACTAACAGGGCTACTTCTTGAAACAAAACCTAAAGTGTTTGTGACTCATTTTGAGCCCAGTAAACACATCTGAGAACACTGTGCCTGGCACACTTGACCTGCCATGAATCACACAATTAAAGAGACAGCTTCTTCCTTTAGCAAAAAAGGTGGCTCTGTTGACTATGCAGCAATATTTATCAAAAATCTTGCATTATCTTTTTTTTCACCAATGAGATATATGCAGGTACTTATATGATACGGTTTATGTCAGTGGAAGTGGATAATGCTCTTCATTTGGCTTTTGGGGTTTTTTTGTTTGTTTGTTTGTTTTTCTGGACTAATTTTGGAGAGGAAATTATATTGAACAAAGATTTAGATTGAAAACTCTCTCTTAGAGATGATCAGGATTTATGCCTTTGGACAACACAGTTTCTTACTTCAGCCTACGTCATGGGGCTCCCCTTGGCACAGGAATACTCTTACTTTGTGGTGTACATGTGTGTTCATGTTTGCTGTTGATGGACAAGAGATGAAAGGGTGAGATTAAAGACCATCCCTATTTTCTGGCTTTCCATGAATTTTCCTCTGGATCACAAAAAGCATTTAGTAGAGTCCTGCAGTACTTCCAGCTTGTTGTTGACCATTCAGAATAGCAGTCCCCTTGAAGGCACTGCTAAACTCTTCTTCATCCAATTATCCAATTGCTTTTTTTAATGCCTATATTACATAATCAAATACAATTTAAATTAACCAACCCCAAAAAATACGAGATGTAGAAAGAGTTAGATTTCTGCTTTGCTACTTTGCTTTAACAAATTAGTCCCTTTATCCACTGGAAGCTAAGACGAAAATTTGTGGGACACGTTATTTTGCATGTATTGTGAGTCACTGCGGCTTCACTGACTTACATGTGCTGAGAACTGACTACACAAACTCCTACAATAAAAATCTTTGCATCACTTGTACACTCACGCAGTTCTCTCTGCCTGTAGTCAGGGAAGGGAATACTGGCATGTGAAGCTCAGCATGTTAGCAAACAATAATGAAATATTGTCATTCAGTTGGTTAGCTACAGGATGGAACAAAGTCAAGGGCTTTATGAAGTTTTTGGAGTTTAGATGCTCAGCTGGAATAAATCAATATTACTGTAATTAGCTCTGTTCAGTTTCATAAACCGCAAATCAGGTTCACTGTTAGGCTTTCCCCCAACCACGTATATCAAAACAAATTGCTCTTTACTCTGATTTAACCCTGACTGATTTATTGATAATGATAAATTTTTAAATCCTGATAAAGAAAGTAAGATTAAAGATGGCATCTAGGTCCTTCATATTTTTGAGAATAGGAGGGTGGTGATTGTATGGCTCCTGATTTCATGTCTGCTTCATCCTAGTTCCCCTTAGATGGATAAGTTACTCTGCTTTATGTATTTATAAATGTCCTTTAAGGCTCTCTTTATTTCATTCTCCAACCATATAGAAAATAATGAGGTCCCCACTCAAACCCTCAAGGGTCTCCTAAACAATCAGGGAGGAACAACTGAACGTCTTATGAGCTCTTGTGAAAATAACAATTTGTTCATTAATCATGGAAGTAAAGTCTCATCACTAGAGAATTGTCAGCCTTACTTCATGGATAACAACAGAAACACCTTCAACGTGAGTGAAACATTCATCATGCTAAGCCTGTAAATTCCATGTAATGGCAGCATATTAACCCTTTCACTTTCTATTTTATGAAGGTCTTTCTTGGTATAGAAATTATGGCTGATCTAATACTTGCTTTCCACCCCATAAAAAAGAAGTGAATTAAAGTAATGACCCTGGAAAGTGTGTTTAATCTTTCTCTACTAACTTGGGGTTTTGAGCATTAAAGTTTCCTCTCATCATTAGCAACAGCTGAAGTTACTTTACAACACTGCAAGTTGTGTAAAATATAATGATTTGTGAGATGGAGCCAAACACTGGTACTTATTTAGGAACATACAAGGTACTGGAAATCCAGCCCACAGTTAGGAAAAGAGCCCCTGATGGCCTCAGTTATCAGTTTCTCCTCACCAGTTCCCAGTTAAACATCCATCTTTTGCAGGATAGGATTTTTGCTAGGTTTGATCCTTTAACAAGCTCACCAGCTCATTACAGGGGCCCATGTAGGAAGGAGGGTGGACAGCTGAGATTCAGTTTACTTGGATTTAGGCTGGTGTAGAGTCATGTCCTGCAAGTAAATCACACAAGTGTGTGTAGTATATAACATAGTCTTATACCACTGAGTTGAAAATTGCCTTTAGCGTGTATGCTCTTACACTTAAATATTACCTTCAATATTATTACATAATTAACTTGGATCTCATTATGATGGATAAATAGGAAACCTGGGGCTAGACTTTGGATTTTGATTTGGAAGATACTGTGATAGCCTTCATTTCACAGCAAAAAATGCAGAAGTGCACATGAGAAAATTCATAATAACTTGAATTCTCTCTGTCTCCACATGCATCCATTATGTATAAATTGAAATTAAAAAAAAGAAAAAGAAGCAAACACCTAATTGTGAAGAAAAATATTAACAAAGTAACAGTATGGAGTGATTTTTTTTTTAAATTTTTGTTGCATTATTAACCTTCAGAGGGTTTTGTTATACAGAGCCTGTCCCTCCTTGAGACGCAATTAAGTGAAAACTGTTGTAAACACCTCCTACCAGAAACATCAAAACATCTCTTTCTACCAAATTTTAGTCTTATTCTGCTACAGTGTTCAGTCAAGAAAAGTATGGGGCTAAACAGACGGGAAACACAGGCAAAGGTTCAGTGGAACCTCTGGAAACCGAACCTGAATTGCCAAAAGTTGTCTGCCCCTTGCAGTGCTATTAATAGATTTGAAGGGACCGGCTGCACATGGGGTGGCCGACTGCATTTTCCTCTTTCCCTGCTATGAATTATGTGACTATAATGACAGCTTGGAGGAAAGGGAGATGCTAGAGTGCTGGGCAAGCTCTGCCTTCTTTTGTGTGCTCAGCCTTTCATGATCCCTTCAGGTCCTTTTCTTCCCCCCTTTCTTTTCTGGATGAGATGCTGAGTAATGAGGTTTTGTGTTGGAAAGTGACATATATATTACTGAAATTTTCATCTTGAATTATCTTCACAAGGATACAACTCAGAATATTTGGTTTTAATTTCTAATCTCAATTTCAATAGGTACTTTTAGGGGTGTTGCTGAATTCACCTACGAATAGCAAAATTGACTCACAGTCAACTGTTCCCTTCATTGTGCGCTTGGGAAAAAAAAAGCACATACACAGGCTTTTTTTATTTCATATGAAGCAGTTTTATGGCACTGCATGTTATATACATTCTTCTGAGCAAGAGCAGAAGCAAGACATTGAGTTGAATCAGTAAGTGTAGATGTTATCACCACCAACAAAAAAACTTCTTTTACTAGTATGTGAAAATTTTTTTTAAAGTGTTTTTTCTTCCTTTATGTGTTCAAATAAAGCTGGTGTTAATTTTTTTAAAATGATATTACAAGATGCCTTAGAAGAAACAAAATCAAAATTTTTCCTCTGTGAGGAAACCCTGACCCAGAACTTATTTTCTCAACAGATAACATAGAGAGCGATACACTACAGAAAAAAAATCACTGCCAGTCAAAGAACAGATATTTTTAGTGCAGTCTCTCACAGAAAATGGTGAAGTCAGGTTTCATTATGCAATATCACTTAAATGCACTTACTTCAGGAAAGAGTGAAACTTTTATAGCTCCTTGACGTAACAAGAGACTTCCATAAGGTTCAGCGGAACTCATTGATTGTGCATAGATAATATTACCTAAAAGCTACAAAATTCACATGTCGTTTAACTCTAGCTTTAATTAAAAATTGACAGCCCAAAATTTAATCCTTTGGCAAAGTGAAGTACTGAAAGCACGTATGTTTGTGATACAGTGATAGAATTTAAAACAAAAATGTCCAGGAAATACTGGCATTACAGAATTTGACTTCTTTCCAAAACTGAATTAGTAATTGCTTTTGAGTGATCTGTAGATTTATTAAAATAAAACAAAAAAAAAAAAAATAAAAACCCAAACAACAACTACAGCAACAAAACAACAACAAAGAAAACCACAAAAAAAAACCCCCAAAAAACCAAAAGAAACAAAACCAAAAAAAACCCCCAAAAACCACAAACAAACAAACAAGAAAAAACCCACCTCCCCATTAAAAAAAAAATAAAAAGGCAAAAAAAAAACCCCAGGAATAATTTAAAACTTTTTCCTTTTGTTCTAAATATTCATTTTACATATTGAAATTATAATTTCAGAATACCAGCTGAAAAAGCCAGTTCAAAATCATGTAAGTCAAAATCCCAGCAGATCTCTGGGATCCAAAAAATCCCAGCAGATCTCTTTTGGTACCCAAAGTACCACATTCCTGTGAAACATTTCAATTTCAACAAAGCCACTTTCTCTAGATAATATTTGGAGAAGGAAAATGCTTCCTTATCAGAGGAAAACAGGCTGTGAGAGGCCAGAAAACATCGAGTTCATCCAGCCATCTGCCCCTTAATGGGATCAGCTATACTGTGTCACTTTAACTCCTGTTTTCCTCTAAGAATTTTTCAGAAGAGGTTAAATAATCTATTCTAGTACTTCATCACCCTGACAGGAATTGTTTCCTATTGTATGAACCAGATTTTTTTTTTATGAAGTTTAACTTTTCATTTATGTGTTGCACCCATCATGAACATGGCAAACCGTTGTTTTCCAGCCCTCCTTGCAGGACTTTTTTCCCTATATTTGAGATCAAATCTCAGTCTCTCACCTTACTTTGTTAACCTTAAATAACTACGGTTTCTTTCACTCTTTTTTCAGAGGTCATATTATCTAGATGACACAATCCTTCTTATTTGAAATGTTTACACCATTTCTGTTATCATGGTATTATGATGTTTTTAATCCCTTGGGCTATACTTCTAAAATACAGATAGATCAGAATGACCATCACCTGATTCATAGGGTTTTATTGTTTTCCTGATTCTTTTTTTCTTTTTCCTTTTTTTTTTCTTGAGCACAAACTTGAATTTTCCTCTCAGAAAAAAAAACAACTTGAATTTCAGTTGCCTCAAATACAGTTTCTGCACTGCTGTGTCTTCCAGCATGAGAATATTTATTATCAGCAGAAAGTTCTTTTTATGAAATATGCATTTGTATTTGAAATCAAAAATATGAATTTAAAACCAGAACCTACTCCTAGTTAACCCAGTGCTAAAAACTCCACGGGAATTCAGTAGAAGGTGAAAAAAACCCTTAAAGGGCAGCAGGGCTGTAATTTTTTTGCCTGCAATGGGCTCCAGGTAAGACCTATAGCAAAAGAGTTAGAGAAGAGTTTTGAATGCGTTAGGACATCAGTAGCAGCATAAAACATTTCATTTTAATACCTGTAACATAAAAAAAAAAAAACAACAAAAAAACAACAAACCAGAAACAAAACCAAATTGCAGATATCATTTCTCCATGGGAAAGCAAAAACTGCTGTGCCACACACAAGGTAAGAGTAGGAAGTTTACGTCTTCACATGTAAGTTTCATGGCATATACATTTTATAGAGACTTTCTCTACAGGTTATTCCAATCTCTCTTGCCTGAGTTCATCATTATATGTCTGTCCTCTTCCTCACTCCAATCCTCACCTATCCAAGTTTCATTAGTGGGGGCTTTCTCTCATGAGTTACTGCAAACCTTCAAATACCAGATGTTTTACTCACAGCCTTGACTGCAAAAAACAAGGAACATCAGATTCCATATTCATATATATGAGACAGGAAAACTGCTTAAAATATCTGCCTTAAATGATTCCCAAAGTCTTAAAAGTAAAGTAAAAAGAATGGCTTATGGCATGGTTATAAAGTAACAATGTAAGATATCACATCTTTTGGGAGAGTCAGTACTTTTTGTTTTTTAAAATAATTTTTTGAATTTGCAGCATTGAACAATGCATAATTTGAGAAAAAGGCTTGCTTATGCTTCTAGTTCCTGTAAAGGCCTGAATGAAGTCCTCGTCCAGTAAAGGAAATGACAGCCTTGACACTGGTTTACTCAAGCACTGGATTCTGCTCTGGTGTGTGTTCCCGTGCACTGCTAGCCTGAGCTATCATTACACCTGCAGCCTCAAATTTTTGTATTTTCTGGAGTTTGATGGATTTATTGCAGGACACAATAGCACAGTGAAATACTCAGCAAGATGCATAGGATGAGACAATAAAGGAAAAACAAACTTTTGCTCCTCTGCACAAAGAACTTGTTTCTTACTTGCTGGAGCATTTCTTCTAAGTGACAAACAGGAAAGACTGGCAGACTCAAATTAGAGGTTAAGCAAAAGGTAGCTGAGAAGAACAAGAGTCAACTATCTTAGTTTAAAAATAGAAATAGAATGAAGCTAGCAACCTGAGGGAATTGACATGTAGCAGATTATGAGGAAATTGGAAAGGTTCTTTTTTTACAGTCAAAACACAGAAGAAATGAAAAAAAGTGCCTGCTTTACCAGGTTTCAGTTCTGCCTTCAGCCAAGCAGAAAAGCTCATGGTATCAAACCAATTAAGATTAAAATGAAACTTGAAGGCAAATAGAGATGGTCCATTCTCTGATATCCCTTTTTGAGTGGTGCAACAGATGGGATGTATCCCTTCCTCACAAGATGGCCGATTAAAAGGCTAATGTGCACTAAATTTTTGGAATTAAAGCAAGGCTAAACAGCTTTTTCATTACAATTCACTTTAAAGGTTTGATTATTTTTCAAATTAGATTCCCTGGTTCAACTTTTCATTTGCAAACCAATTCTGTTTGAATATTGACATGAGAAGCACAGAAACTATTCCAAGCACTAGCGAGAGCGGAAAAAAGGGATGGATACTGCGACAGGAGAAATGGGAATGTTCACCTGCAGTTAGAAGATGCTAAGGTGTGTTGGACTTGTTCACTTTATAGCTTGCATGTACTCATCTGCTCTGCTCTTGCTAAAGACTGCTCAGATTTCACAGAAATAATTATATTAATTGCAGTACAGTTTAGCAAACTTCTGAAATTGTTAATTGCATTGATCACGCATGGGCATGGACTCCACACACAAGAGGGAGATGCAAAGTCGTTTATTGCGCAGCCAGAATTCCCTTAAATACCAGCACACCCAGGATATAACATCATATCAACAGGAAAGCTGTTCACCACAGTGTCCCCCAATCACCTGGGGTAGTGCACAGATTTTGCCTATTATGGTAACAGGTAAACAATACCCTATAAGGTCACAAACTACAATCATCACCTCTCACAGGTCCAACCCTGTCCACAAACTCACAATCCTCTCTCTGCTCAGCCCCAGTGACCTGGATACAGCCCCAGGGTCACCTCCAGCTCCAGGAAAGAGGCTTTCTCTCTCCGGCCTTCAGGGCCTATCTCTCTATCACCACATAGTGAACCCCGACAGGTAATTTCTAGATGCAGTCAAACAACAGAATTCCTTCCTGTGGAAAATTACCTTCTTGGTGAAAATCCTGACACTTTCGTTTTCTGACAAAAATTTAAAATTTGAGGAAAGCAGACACTGTAAGTATGTGTTTAATGAAAACATAAGTCCCTACACAAGAAATTTCACAGAAAATATTTGGCAGACCCTACTAATTTCTTTCTTTTCTTGTTTCCTTCCTGTGACCCATTACTGAGAAAGATGTAAGCAGATAGAATCTGGAGTATTTAGATTCCCTCAATCCACCTTGGTCTATTCACGACAACGGGCAGCATGTAGTTTTCAACAGTTCACAGCTTCTAGAAACAGAACCACAGAATCACAGAACCATGGAAAGGTTTGGGTTGGAAGGGACCTTAAAGATCACCTCATCTCAACCCCCCTTATCAATTGGGCAGCGACAATTTGCACTAGACCGGGTTGTTTAATGCCCCATCCAATCTGGCCTTGAACTCTTCAAGGAATGGGGCTTAATATATAAATACATAACAGCCAGAAAGGATTTTTTTTTTTTTTTTTGCTCACAGATTCCTGGTGCTTTCAGAAAAACAACTCCTTGTACTCTAAATTTAATTTAGATATAGAAGCAACATACTTCAGAGCTGCTTTCAGGAAGGCCTTGACTGGAAGGGCTCAAGATACAGTTATATGTTTTATACCTTTTCTCCGAATTAAAAAAATCTTCAATATGTAAATAGTCCATCCACATGATTGAGGCTGGTTTCTGAGAAGGAATATGATGTCAGTACCTGGTGTAATTTTAAGAAATGTACTCTTACTCCATAATGATATTAATTTAAGGAAGATTATTTAAACCTTCAAGGCAGTTCTTTTTTATATGCCATTTTTCAGTGCCACTGAACAGGTGGCACACTAAGAGTCAGTAATGGCACATGTATAAGAGCCTAAGTGGCAATAATGCTATACCAAAAATGAAGTAAAACTGATAACATGTTTAGGGGATAATGCCCAGTTTAAGTCCTCCAGCAGTTATTTTTTCCTTCACAGTGAAGTCCTAAATCAATTCCTAGTGTATGAAATGCACAATCAGTTTAGTTTCCCTTAGTGCTGCTTTAATTGCTGTCATTCATGGGGGCAAAAAACACAAAACAACGTAAGCAACCAAGAAAAATCAGTATTAAAGGAAGAATAGACAGTCAGAATTCCCATCTGAAATATAGATGGTGTTTAAGTCCAAAACCTGACTTGAATTTTACACCTAAAATCAAGAGCTAGCACTTTTCTGTACTCCTACTTCATGTATAGAGAGGAATGAATATAGACTAATCTAAATTGTAATTTCATAGGTTGTTTATACTGCATAAATCAGGTACAGCAGCTGTTTGAAAGGCAAATTGAACTAAAAGGTCTCTGGATTGAATCCTAAAGTATTTATATTCAGTTTTTCACATTGTGTTCTGTTTCCAAAACCATTGCTGAATTTGTTAAATCACTGGTGTGCTTGTTAAAGAAAATAATATTCCATGAATGCTGGCTACCCTTAGACTCTCTCCTTGAGTCTAAGCATCTGTAGCTAAATACGAAACCTTTGACATAGCTGTCTTTACTGAACCAAAACAATCTGCAGTGAGTTCTTGTTTAAACTCCATCAGCCATGATGATTATAGTGTATTTGTAATGAAGCAAGGCCTCCCAATAACACTACAAGGACACATTTCATAGTGTGCAATGTGGGTTTTACTGTATGTATGATTTCCCATGTCATTAGCCAGACTTTTCAAATGTGTTCCAAGTAGCTTATAGAAAAAACACTAACATGCTGAAACAAGATTGTTAGCAAAATCAATACCACTGAATGGGCATTTTTGTTTCTTTTCCTTCTCACTGTTGGTAACTACTCTAGCAAGACCAGAAGACCAGCTTTAAACTGAAAGAGGGTAAATTTAGATTAGATATTAGGAAGAAATTCTTTCCTGTCTGGGTGATTAGACACTGGCACAGGTTTGCCAGAGAATCTGTGGCTGTCCCATTCCTGGAAGTGTTCAATGCCAGGCTGGATGGAGCTCTGAGCAATCTGGTCTAGTGGAAGGTGCCCCTGCCCATGGCAGGGGTTTGAAATGAGATAATCTTTAAGGTCCCTTTTCACCCAAACCGTTCTATGATTCTATGAATATAATTTTAATATATTGTAGCTGTGAACCAAAAAACCACAACTTTTCTCAGAAGCTATGTGAGGGTTTTACTGAAGTTTTATTCAAGTTTTTTCTCTTTCATGTGACAACTTTCACATAAAAATTTCTTATTCTTATTAGCCTCAGGACCATAGACTTTAAGCAAGGAAGATAATTGATTAAGCTCATGCCAGGTTCCTCTTATCCTACCTTCCTTCCATCCCATGGCATCCCTGGCTTCCTAGTGAATTCAAGCAGACCAGAATTGTAGCTACCTTGTGAACTGTTCGCTTTTTTGAGCTATTTCCTTCCCATGCCCTAAATTTCCCAATCCCAGTTGGTCAACAGCATTACTTCAACAGGAGACACAGTGTCCAATTCTTCTGCCTTTCCTTCTTCTCTAGCTCCCCAGGAAAGACCCTGGAGTGGGAGTGATTGGAGTATCCAAAGTGTGAGGGTGATTTAACATCTAGTAAGGGTGTGAGGGTTCTGTCCAACAGAGTACGAGCTAATATGACGACTGGGGTCCCTTGGAAACAGTAGAGAGAGTGTACTCTGGAATCCGAGCATAGAGCCATCTGGGGGTGGATGTCTGCAACTTCTCATGCTCATGACAGAGAAAATTCAGAAAGAAAATCAAGTAGATGGACTTTTGATCAGAATTTCCTGCCCTAAGGAAGCATTTCTAGTTAGTGTTTTCATCTGTCTGTCTTTGAGGAAGGCAGAACTGAATTCTCAGAGGCTGTGGAGGTGGGAATTGGAGAAGGCAGGTAGGCAGGTGAGTAACACTTTCAGTGACAAGCAACTGGGTTAAGATGATTTAGGAGATCTGAGAAAAGGAGAGAAACAAAACCTGTGTTTATTTTTTTTTTATAACCATTGTAATGCCACCAAGACCAGCAAAAATAAGTAAGGAATTTGACTGCCGGTGCTCACAGTTATTTATCTGATTATGTGTAATCCTTATTAGAAATCGTGACTTTAGACTCTTGTGATAATTATCTATAAGCAACCATTCAATTTTATGATTGTATATGTGATATGAGACAGTCCTGATTGATTGCCCCCTTGGGAGACTGAAATGCTATTATTTAGTGTTTGTTTATAAACATTCACTCTTTACAGGTGTAGATATGTCATTAAGTCCACTAAATTATCTAATTATTTCCAGAAGCTCTGGAACTTAAGTGTTTTTTTTCCTCCCTCTCCATTTGGATAGATATTAGTAATTAACTTCAGTAGAACAGGGATGACATAAAATGAGAGTAGGAAAAACTTTGACTGAAAAGGATGCTGGCATAGTTATACCCTTGTCTTGCAAGTATTTATGTTCCTGCTGAACTTCCTTCATACGAGCAATCCCATTTTTATACTCACAGACAAGAAATGAAATTAAGGTAATGTTTTATTATTTAAAAATTAAGGGCTTTGAGTTGTTTTTAAAAGTTTTCTCTGTGTGTGAACAGAAAAATGTCTAGGAGTAAAAGTTAAAAGCGAAGGGGAGGAGCATTTCATGTTTCCAGCCACTTTATCTGGGGTAGTTGATTCAAAAATTGGAAAGTTTAAGAAAAATGAAATAAGTTGTTTTTGCAGTTTTCAGCAAGAATAATGGCGTGGACATTGAGATAAAAACACTATCTCACCAAGCAAAAGTTTGAACAGCTTTGCTCTGAGATATAGTGTGAGACTTTTCCCTTTATCAGAATGATTGTAAAAAGGAAAAGATATATTGGCTTGAGTTTGGACATTTTGTGGAAAAAAAAAATCCTTATGATGTTACATAAAATTAATTTAATTTCAGACTTGTATTGCTCATTTACACTTTGGGGGTCAATATGGAAAAGTGCTGCAAAATGGTTTGTTTTTTGAGGAGTGGTCTTTTTGCTCAGGGCAGACATTTGCTCTGCTCTGACCTCTCTGTCCTCTATTAATATGAACATAAATAAAACTTAATAACACACCATTCAATTTATTCTGAAAAAATCTACACCAGCAGCCGTGAGTTGCTCTCTGAGATTTCTATTTCTTTCCAATGACTACAGAGAAAGTCCAGAAATGAACTATGAACAGGCAGGGTCTGCATGTGCTGATCCGCTCTTTGGATCTCGAGTGCTCAGATATTAATCAGAATTCACACCTCTGGGTTTGGAAGGACACAGTTCTTTTACTGGGCCTGTCCATGAGCTTGACACTTATAACACCAGGGCATTTGTCTTGACCCTCCTAAAATGTTCAATTTTTCTTGCCAGCACTAGAAATTTGTTGAGTTGTGTGATACTTGCTAAATGTTTTACTCTGCTTTTTAAGCTGTAGTATTAATAGCAGGCATCTTGCTCAGGTTCTATGCTTTTGCATGCTATTTGTGTCTCTTTGACAGGATTAAAAGAATTAATAAAACCTCTCTGTCTTCTAGCTGCACACACAAATGGTCACTGCTTGACTCAATTTTCAAATTCTTTATGGCATTTGAAACACCTGAGGTTATTTTACCTTTCCTGCAGCTCTTCATTATCTGTTTTTATTTGTCACCTCTGTGCCAATATATCAATATCCTAAGATGCCTCAAGTAGTTTTAGTTTTAGTTTTCAATTCTACACACTGAAACCAGTCAGGTTGGGAGTCATATACCTATATATGTGTCTAGATGTTGGCTCCTCGCTGTTTTGATAAGGTTTTCATTATAACAGAATCACAGAATCATAGAACATCCTGAGTTGGCAGGGACCCACAGATTTCAGCTCATGACAGCTGATTTACCCCTGCAGAACTGAAAGTTGCTCTGTGCTGTCTGTGACATCTGTATGGGATCAGCAAACAGAACACTAGACCTGAAGGAAACTTGCATCCCTCCAGCTGCGTTAAAACTCGACCTGCAGACAAATCCCTAAATTCCAATCCAAGTTTTTTGGGTTGAAGTATTTCAAGAAGACTCCAAGAGGAGAAATTTTGGTGGAAAAGCAATCTATTGGGTTTTATGTGACCCGATATACTCGTGTCCAGTATCTTCCAGGAGGCTGAATCTTACCAATATTTGGATATTTGACATTAAGGAAATACCCAGTCATCCAGATGGCAGGAATGAAGGATCTTTTGAAAAATATATGGCCAGTCTTTGGTGCAATTCAGTTACTTGGACATGGGTCTCTATTTCCACCTAAGCCAAATACAAACTCCCAAATATCCACCCCTGTGCTGTGGCAGCTGGATACCAGGTGGGACCTCATAGGGCTTCTCAAATGGAATGATGTGCCTACACCCAGGAAAAGTCTTCTTCTTCCTCCCCTAAGTCTTCAGGTAAATAAAATTAACAGTGGAAGAATTTAGAGACAGGAGAATTTTTGATTCACTCTGTTTATCACTTATAATTTAAATATAGCTTAACAAGGCAAACAAAAGAGAGTGCCTCTCTTCCATTATCTTTTTATATTCTGGGAAAAAAACGACAATGCACAAAAAGTGTCTAAAATTGAGCAGCTTATGGTTATGTTGCTATAGTTACAGGATGATCAGAGGCTTTGCTAAGCCAGAAAAAGAAATGAGCAGTTTCAAATAGTTTTTCACCTAGTCCCTGCAGATAGTGCTACAATTCCAAGTACACAGTTTTGATCTGCTTTGCATTGGTGAAATGCAAAGAAGCCATTTGTCTCCCAAAATTTTTTATGAATAAAAAAACCCGTTGCATTTTGCATCTGAGAAATTCCATGTATATTTCAAATAGGAAAAACTGTTTCTATTAATCAACATGGTCAGAAAATGTTCGTGGTTTTTTTCCTCAGAATATTTCCTTTAATACATTTTTCTTTACAAAATGAAGCACCTAACTTTTTGTGCTAAAAATAAAAAACTTCTGCTTTCAAGCAAAAACCTGTTATCTATATACATAAATCTAAAATATCCTTCAATTAAATACTTGGGTTACACAAAAATAAATACACCCATGTGAAATTGCCAGTTCAAAAAGGAAAAACAACACCACATTTGTTCCTAGAAAAAAAATCATTAAAATATTAACATTCTTCCTTTTGAAATACAATTTCACTACAGGTTATGGGTAAAAATGCCCTCTCACAGATGTCATTGCTAGAGATTACAACAGAGTTTGGGAAGCTCTGCTGGTAATCTCTGCATAAAAAGCTGAATTTGCACCACTCTGTGCCTAAAATTTTATTCCCTTTTTATAAAAAATTTGAAGTTTGCTTTTCCATTATGTTTTGCTGAATGAATGAAAAGCTTTTGTACCTGGATATGATCACTACAGAAGACTAAACATTAGCAAATAATTTTCCTGATTTTCTCAGCTCCTCTTCAGTGCATTTTCATTCAGGAAATGAAGCACCTGCTTCTCCTAAACTTGTCTATCATTCATTGTGTATTGGAGAGTGTGGTCCAAATCTTCTATTATTTCTCCTTAATTTATTCTGTTGTAAGTGTATCCTACCACTCTCTAAAAAGACTCTGCTGTAAATTGAAATTTGTGTGCTTTTATAAAAATGGCTGCTTCGTACTGAAATCAGTAACTTGGCAAAGGGAGTCCATTCAGGCTTCAAAGAGCTTCGTTTTAAAGTGAAGAAAAGGCTTGAGCTTAAATCGAGATTAGCTACAGCTCATCTATCAGGACCTGACCATTTAAAGCACCCTAAAAGGGCTATGAAGGTTGATTTTGGTGCAGCTCACTAGCCCTTTCCACTTATCTCTTGTGCATGGGCCTTGTAGGCTTCTGCAGGCTGATGTTTTGAGCAGGGGCTGGACCCAATGGCCTCCAGAGACCCCCTCTATTCAAATTATTCTGTGACACATCCTGCTTCTTAAATATTTCAGATCTTGTGGGACAGCAGAAATCAGAATTCTTCCCTTTCTCTGAACTTCAAAGTTTTACTGACCTGTCCTACCTGCCAGTGGTCGGACTTGTAGGAAATCATTGATCATCTGAATCAGAACCAACTACTTTTGAGGGAGCTGAACTGGACTTCAGATTTTCATTGACTAAAAAGAATCAAATTCTCATACAGAGAGCTTAGGCTCATTAATCACTTGTGAGAACTTAATTTACATTCATCTACTTGTAGATATCTCATCTGTAGACTGAAACACACAGTTATAGTTTCAATTTCAGTAGGAAGTTAATTACTTGATCTTTCTTTAAAAGTTGATAAAGATCTAAGACAAGATTCATTTTAACTCAGTGTAGACATCTGAAGTAGTTCAGAAGAATCATTCCCTGGAAGTGATTCCATTACTCTCATAGGATACCTGGTTTCATTTGAGATATCTCAGGGAAAGCTATGGGATCTCCTAATTCTTCTCCAGAAGACCCCTGCTCCCCAGTGGGTCCAATGTCAGATTTACCAGCCTTAGATGCCCTGGGGGGTCATAACTGCATTTAGTACAATTTGTTGCATAAATATAGGTCACTTCCTCTCACAAGTTAGGAGTCCTACAAGATGAAGTACAGACATGCAAAATCAGGGCAAGACGCGTTCAGTTTTAGTCCCCTGCATATCCCAAACTACTAAAGACAAGGACAGACAAAGACCAAGAGGAGAAGAGTAGCTGATGAGTTGTCAAAGAAAATGCACAATGGTTTGCTGGTGTGATAATCACTTACCCCACAGAGTTTCTAAAGACTTTTGAATGGAAAACTGATGTTATTCATTATGCATGCATTGCAGATTTACCATTAGCCCAGTAATTTTTCTAGCACAGAAAAATATCTCCAAGGTAATGCATGTTTTAAAGGAGCTGCAAGAAACTCTGCAAGAGTCATCAATGTGATAATGTGGCTTGGAGGTGGGGGAAGAGAAATAGCTGTGTTCTTATGGATAGAGGTTATTTGCTCCACGTAACTTAGACGTTTCAAGGTATCTGTACTGATCTCTTAGCACAAAGAGAGTTAACTGCGATATTTGCAAAAATGTGATTTTGCCACACAAATGTTTTTCTGCATGAAAACCAATTCAATTTCTTTTGTGTAAGTTTGCTTTTTTATTAAATTGAGAAAAAAATAGAGGTGAAACAGAATTACATAGGGTTACACACTGCCACTGCTAAATCGGTTTGTACAGGACTGGGTTATAGTTATGGTAGTTCTTCTGAAGATAACTACTCAATTTAATCAAAGATTATATGAAAACACCACAGTAATAATTTTGAAATAATAGAGGTGTGTGTGTCATCCAAAATAATGCCCAAATTGTTCTGTTGGGCTATAATTTCTTAGCAGCACTTCTCCCATTTTGCAAACCTGCTATTTACAAGAGAATTAAACAGCATCATCAGATGGCTTAACTGACTCTGAAATTGTAGTATGAGGAAAAAAGTGGGAGTGAAGTGTAACACCATCAATTGAAACATTACTCTAGCAGCGTCCGAGGTGATCAGAGAACAAATAAAAGCCCATACTCCCACCCGAAACTACCAATTAGGGAACAACCACTCATCCATTATCATGAGCAAATTAGACTCGAAAACTCCACTAGAGATTATTTGAAATTGGATTTTGTTTGTTTGTTTGTTTGTTCTGGCTGGTGCAAGTTATTACGTTGACAGAGTTATTTTTTCTTTCCTCAGTTCTTCTCCTTCTTCTTCTTAAGTGAACTCCAAAATGCTGGAGTAAAAAGGGATGGAGTCACAAAGGTGTTTAGTCTTCTGATTCTAGTTACGTTTTTAGTTACCGAAGACATCTAATGTCACATAAAATCCATCCCCAAAAGCTCATGTTTCCTGTTAGTTCTGCATAATGCTAATTATTGTGCAGAAGAACAGTCCAAGCCCAAAAATGAGATGCATCAAAAATGAGAAATGAGCATCATAACTGATGCTCTGAGCGAGATCACACTTTGTAATTAAGAGCAGATAGCAATAATCATACAACATGTGCTCTATGGCTATATTTTAAATTTATTTCAGATAAATTAAACAAGTACAAGAATTAGGTTCTGGTTCAATAATCTACCCACTGGTACTCTGGGCTATCCAAAATACGTTAAAGTATGTCCAGTTCAACTGCCTCCCCTCATCCTCTCCTGATTTTGCTAGAAGTTACTCAGCCCTGACCATGCCTTTGTTTAAACAAACATTAAAAATAAAGCAAAACACCACAAACCCCCAATCCATGTTTCTGAAAAATTGTGAGTTGACTCTGCTCTGTTACACAGTATAATGACAAAATAACTCTGTTGGATTCTCTAACAAAATGTACCCTCACCAGCATAAAATTGACAGGCTAAGATACATTTATGGCAACTAATACTATAAAATCTGGACACTTCACATGCTTTATGATATCCCACAGAGGCAAAGAAGGAAGAGTTATTTGACACCTGGGAGTAAGAGGCACAGAAATGCAAAATGACTTATCTAGGATAACATAAAACACCTGTGACAGAGAAAGAAGCTAAACCTGTGTCCCCTAATTTCCAGGCTTATACTCTAACCACTAGATAATCCTTCCTGCTCCAAGCCTGAAATCTTGGTGCTCTCATTGATTTTGCATATTATTTAAAGAAATATTTTCAGAAATGCACAGTTTAGATGTTGGCTGAAGTGTCTATCCACTGAAATGAAAGAAAAAGTACAAGCTCCCAGCACGTACTGATGAATGGACTTGTTCCTCCCCATGTGCTGGACTTTTCATTCCCCTTTGCTGAACTTCATCACTTTCCTGCTGACCCATTTTTACAGCTTATTAAAAAGGTAATATAATCGTCTCGTCTGTCAGCCACTCCTTCCAGGTTTATGCCCTCTGCAAGCTGGCTGAGGATTCACTCTTGCCCATCATCCAGGTCATAAATGAAGATATTAAAGAGTATTGGCCCAAATATTGAAGTTAGGAGCACATCACCAGCGACTAATCTTCCTTTAATTTCAGTTCTCATGTTTTGTTTTTTTTTTTTATTTTAATCCAGCCATCTAAAATGTAGTTGTTTTATCAGGGAAGTGATCCAAGTTTCCTGTAAAGACCTAGGAGAGGCAGAGGCAGAAGAAGATTTGTGTCATACTAAAAGACAGGTCTCTGCCCTACCCTATTTCTTTTCATTGACTGTAACTGAAGCCTTGATTACTATGGTTAGACAGATGGATTTTAGAAAATACTGCTGGGTTAGATGAATGTCACCCCTCTTTAAAGAATTAAACTGAGCTATCACTAGAAGAATAGATTGAGAAGGGTCCACATCAAAATACCTCAGGAACGAAGCACTCATCAGCATTTAACTCTGATTTGAAGTGTGTCATAATCAGCGTCCACTCTGAATGGATTTCCACATGGAGTTTAGAAAGGCTTCGTGACAAAGCTTCTTGTGAAATGAACTCATTTTTCTGACAATTTTAACAAAAAAAACCAAAAAAAACTCCCCGAAAAACCTTCATTGTCAAAAAGTCACCACCATCTCCTAGAAAAATGCATCCCAATGTATTCTGCTCGGCAAGTCAGTATTTTCTGCAGGAAATGCTCAGTGATTGCTCCAGGTGTCTCGCACTTTGGCTGTGCACTGGCTATATCACAAGTCAAAAATTCACATTCCAAAAGTGACTTAATCCCTGTGAACCCTCCCTCCATGGTTGCTAATAAGAATTGTGACCAGCAGCTCAAACAAAGGACCATCAGTTTGTATGAAACACCCAACATGAGACATTGCAGCAGAAGGGGAAAGTACAGCAAAACCCTCGTGTACCTTGCACTCTGCACAGTTTCATCTCTAAATAAACAAGCCAAAAATAAAACAAAATGAAAAACAAAGTCCAACCAAATGGAATTTGAGAACATCCCAAAGAAATACACTGTAGAAAGTTGGATATATTTGAGATAAACAGCATATGGGATTCTCAGGTGGTGCGAAAGATAAAAATGTGAGTTTAGAAATGCTAGGAGTTTTGTAAATGAAGTAAAAGTGTTACTGTTGGAATTCAGCAACAGATAGTCCAAAAGCCTGTTTGCAGCTTTTGGGAGCACAGCTGCTTTACAACTTGTCATACTGTTTCAGTAGAAATCTAGAAACTTTTCTTTTTCTTTAAAATAAATTCAAACTTCTGCTGGTCAGAAAAGCTGTAAATATCCCTAGCTGTGCATGGTTAAAACATTGGTGAGCACTATATTGTTTCCGTGCAAAAAAATAGAATTACATTGTGTTACCTTCATTTGGAATCTTCTTAGTATAAAACTACAGAAGGGAAAAGTTGAGGAGTCTTTTAAGAGATCTATTTTGTGCTTATATTTGAAATTTTCTTATTTTTCTCACCAGGAAGGTCTTGGAGGTTTAAAGGTGTGGTATAAAGAAAACCCAGCCATATGAGTTCCACAGGTGGAACTCAGTTTTGTTTCTAGTTTTAACCCTCTTGTGCTACCAAACTGCATAAATAAAGTCCATGATAACCTGACACAGTGTTTAGAAATTTTGGTTTCATTTTTGGAACAGTGTGTATCTTTATGCTTTCTGGCTATCTTCCCCTATGTTTTACTTCATCATGGTTGGATGGAGGAGGAAATTGGATCTCAGAGTGTTACCTATGAACAGAATTACACTAAGGACTAAAATCACCTGAATATTCCTTCCTTCAGAAGAACAAAAATCTGAAAAATATATTTTTAATTGCATAAATAAATCTATTTCTACTATTTCTTTGCTCTGAAAAATGCCATAACAAAATAATAAAGTAATAGATTCTTATGGTTGGTTAATAAGAGCAGAGCATCATGCTCAGAGATAAAGAAGAAAAGAAGAACAGAAGAACAAAAGAATCTGGTTGTTTGTTGTTTCTTTTTTCTAATTTTTTGACCAGCTCAGGAAGCAAAAAAAAAGTCTGCTGTTGGGAGAACATGACTTCAGCTCACCCTCGTAATTAGAAAGAAAAACCATGTACAGGAGAACAATAAGAGTCTTGATGAAAGTTCAAGGAAATATCAGAAAGAAAATGAGCCTGGAAGAAAAGCTTTAAATTTTTGTTGCTGCCATTGTTGTTGTTGTGTTTTGCTTCATCTAATTTTGGGTTTTTCTTCAGGTAACTAAAGTAACCAGCAGGCTTTTGAGGCCCTTTGTGAAGACTGAGGGGTGTGGATGACATTTCTAGCTGAGCTGGTGAGTTGGAACCACTACAGAGTGATAGGGGAGAAATGGGCATTTTAGGGCCTGATTCCCCTGTTCAGATTGGGAAAATGAGATAAATAATGCTCTAGAAATAGGATTTTTTTTTTTTTTTTCCAATTCACTGTAAAAGAAATCCATATATTTAACTCAGAAAAATGGTGCAGACTTTCATTCTTTATGAGACATAAAGAATCTCAGAGATGTTTATGTATTTGGGATGCTGGGCCAGTGGTAGCCGAACTGAGGTCTGTGAAGTCTGTTACTGTGGAAGACAAGGAACAGGAGGGCTGTGCCTGTGGAAGAAAAGGACTAGTAAAAAACAAAATATAAGCCTGAAGCCTCCTTTATGCAAGGAAACTGAATATAAGCTAAATGTAAAGTGGGGATGGTTCAGACAAGGAGAAGAGGTGGTATGGTCACAATGTAGAAAGTTTTACACATAAATATATATTTTTCAATGTTTCTGTTATTATGGTGGTTCGTATTTCAAAGAGGGAAAAAGAAACCATGCTGCTTCAGAGTTCCAGCATTACGTAAGGTAAAAATATGGACAGAACTTCTAGTGTCCAAGAACTAAAAAAACTTGATGACTCCTAAGTGTCTTTGAGGAAAAACAAATACGCAAAAAAAACCCACAAAGGATTTGTCTGTCTGTGTGTGCTGATGTTTAACAGATGCTGGTACTTACAGGAGTGTTATGAGAATTAATTAATGACTGCTGGTAAAAGTAAGCTAAGGAAGCAGGTTTTTTCCATATGATGAACATATTGGGAAAGAGGCAATTTTCCCCTTTTTAACTTTATAGTAGATAAGTGGAAGACATTCTTGATCATGAAGACTAACAAAAGGTTTTTAAATATATTCACAATAAAATCTGGAAGTAATTTAGTCATAATTCATGGGTGATATAATATCCTGAGTTTGAAGGGACACACAGGGATCATCAAAGTCCAGCTCCTGGTCCTGTACAAGACAGCTCCAAGAAACAACGAAATAAAATTATCCTGTGTATTTGTAAAGCATCTGTTGTTTAATACCACCATTACTTCATGTCTGAGAGCAGTGAGAATCTTCTGTTCTGTGCCTGGACCCCCCTGTCTGATAGAAGTCTTGTACTTAGTGGGAGTCGCTCTGTTCTACCGCGATATGAATAATTGGCAACGAGTCTAAATTCATTGCTTTGATACTTAGATAATTTGGAAATATAAAACTCCCCTGAACCGAGAAAAAACAGCTATGTGACAGAGACAGTTTAAGGTCGATGTGCACATCCTAATGCGTGTTGTGTTTGCACATACTCCCTGTTTTGGCCATCCACGAGCTTTAGCCCTGCTGTTGATAACAGGAATAATAGTGACATTTTTACAACTCTCCTTGTAACTTTCTGTCTACTCTAAAATCAGAGTGACACAATATAAAGAGACAACAATAATACCAATTCTCTGTTTATTCAGCACATAATACCCGTTTCCCATTCTTTTTCTGAATCACAGAATCATTAAGGCTGGAACAGACCTCTAAGAAGTCATCCATTTCATGGAGTTCAACCATAAACCCAAACCCAACACTAAGCCATGCCCCCAAGTGTCACATCAAAGCATTTTATGAATACTCACTTCCAGTTCCATCACTCCCCTGGTCAGCCTGAAGCCCTTCACTGAAGAAATTTTCCCTAATATCCAATCTAAACCTCTCCTGGTGCAACTTGAGGCTGTTTGCTCTTGTCCTGTCATTTGTTACCTGGTAGGAGGCTGACCCTCACCTGGCCACATCCTCCTGTCAAGGAGTTGTAAAGAGCAAGAATGTCCCCTAAGCCTTCTTTTCTCCTGGTTGAGCCACCCCAGCTCCTTCAGATGCTCCTGGTGTTCCAGACCCTTCCCCAGCTCTGTTGCCCTTCTCTGGACACTCCCCAGCCCCTCAGCGTCTGTCTTGTAGGGAGGGGCCCAGTTCCAGACCCCAGTGGAAACCAAGTGATCAAGAGGAAGATGCAGCAGCACCCTTGAGCTTTGCACCCAGGCACAAACTGCACCAGGTTGCAGCAGAGTAAACTGGGGCTGACACCGATGCTTTGGACTCAATCCAAATTCGAAATGTCTGTTTTGTGGAGCAATTAGCACTAAATATATTTGCCGAATAAATGAATGTTTGGGCTCCAGAGAACAATTGGTATAATTGCTTCTGAACATCCTCCACTTCCCTTTTTTATTCCCTTGACAATTCAGTGTGAAGTTTCATGGATGATGCACTGATCTAAGAGAAGGAATAAATTATGGAATTCAGTCAAAGAATTTGCTAATTGTTGGGATTGCAGAGAGATTTCTTTTGCCATGGAATGTGATATATTTATAAATACATAAAGTTACTTTTCCCAGAAGTGTTATTGCATGACCTTTTAACTGTCTTTGCACAGGGTAAATATTCCTTTTACTATTAATGAATAACAAGAGCTGCTAAAGCCTTCCATGTAGTGACTTTTAATTCTCTTGCTGGCAAGAAAGTTTCCTCAAGAAACCCTCCTTTATTTAGATGCATGTAACCCTTTGACCCTTCTTTCTGTCTTTAGGTCCCTAACAGCACCACGAGAAGTGGTTCAAAATCACACTTTGATTCCATTTAAAATCAAAAGGACTGCAAAGGCTTGTGATGAGTGGTCACTGCCACATATGCATTGTCATAGGAAAAAAATATATAAGAATCAAAGAAAATCGAGCAAAAAGAAAGATCTAGTATAAGCCTTGTTAATTCCTTAGTTCAAATGGAAGTTTATCATCTTCTGTCGTTTCTCACATCTGTTTTTCTGACCAAATTTTTAATGCAACCTGCAACTGAGATTGCACATCTATTGAAATAATAATTTATTTCAGTATTAGCCTTTCTAATGTTAAGGTTATTTCTTCCTGTTTAAACTGAACTACATTTAACCTTCTTGTCTTAATGTAAACTTAGTCCTTTTTGTGGTGTCTACAATACAGTAGCCATTAAAAATCAAAACAAAAAGTATTGTATTCTCTTTCCCTTTTCAACAATCTTTCATACAACCGAAGACACCTCTGGTAAACATATTCTGTTTCTTCAGTCTTTCCTCATAGGTTCTGCTGTTTGATAGATTGCTAATTTTTTGTGTGTGTGTGTTTGTTTTTTTGTTGTTTTTTTTTTTTTTTGGTTTGGGTTTTTTTTTTTGGTGTTTTTGTAATCTGAATAGCTCCAGTATATTTCCTGTTTAAGATTTAATGTTCAAGTGTGTACATAGTATTCCATCTGACAAATCATGGGAACATTATTTCCCTTTTGTATTAAAAATATTTATATAAAATTTATTATTTATTTAAGCAAAAATCCAATTGTTAAAAGAAAAGCACAATTCCATTTTGATGATACTGAAAGGCACTGTTTCAGTTTTTGTCTGTTTCATATTTTTGAAGGTGGATTTTTTGGAAGATTGTGGGGATTTTGGCAACTCAGCATTTTGTCTTGTAAGGAAAAATTAAGTCAGAAAATTTACAGTAGCTCTGAGAAATTTCAGAAACTCAAGAAATTAATTGACTAAATATAAAGAGAAAAAGGACATAAGTTGTCTGAGAATGACCACAAAGGCTGTTGAACCCTGAAGGGACATTTTGTTGCCTCCATGGTGTACATTCTGATTTTAGTAGTGGGTTTGTGTTTCCAGGAACAGAGTTCAGCAGCTGAATTTCTGGGCAGCGATTTGGAACACTGAGAGAAAAGTTTCTCATTGCAGTTTTCCCACCTCTACTGAGCTTATTCTCATTTTGCATCCCCACTTTCATATGAAAACATTACAATTTACAGCAATTTACTATTATTTCCTGTCATATTCAGAACTTACTTTTCAAATTTCCTTCTGTCTTACAAGGGTGCATTTCTATTTACCTAAAAGCCCAAGCCAGAGGCCTTAATAACAATTAAGTTCCTTGAACATAAAGACAAATGTGGTGCCAGCCCCGAAGAGTTTACAATACACTCAATACACCAGTCAATACTATTTTCAGTTGAGCTGATGGGCTCTAATAGCAATGTTACATGTGATAAAACTCC
>VZRS01005667.1:465489-490271 GCA_013398055.1 Ifrita kowaldi | reverse complement strand
AAAAAAAAAAAAAAGAAAAGAAAAGAAAAGAAGAAAAAAAATCACAGAGGGCTTTGGATTTTGAGCGGTCCATATAATTGATTTTTCCTTCCGTTAGTTAGCCAGCTGAATATTTCCTTTAACTTCTGCTACTGTTGTGTCTTGCATTGTTTGTTCTTTAAGGAGAATATCTCAGCACAAGGTTTGCACACAATAAATGCAGAAAAGTTGAATATTTGTAAGCCTTCAGACTCCAGTAGAATGTTTAGAAACAAAGGAGAATGTTAACAGCCGTGACAATGCAGAGTTCCTGCTCCAGTGAAAGGACTGTTCCTGAATTTGTAATTGTCAATGAAGCAATTAATAACAGTTTTTTTACTAGTAAAGTTCTTCTAAAGAGTGAATTCTGTGCCCAGCATAAAAATAAAGAACCAGGTAATCAGGGACATGGAGAAAGTACAAGGATGCAGAACATCACTCCCATATAGGATGCTGCTTGTTTATAGCCTTCCTCGCTACATTACTCAGAAAAAGCTCTTCAGTGGGTGTGGACTGTGTTTAAATAGCACCTATGGAGGCCTAATCTTTCAGTAAATAGCTGTCACTATAATAATATGTTTGAAAATAGAATAGGGTGCTCAGGTTAGGGGTTGGATAAAGCAGACACAGAAGTAAAAAGAAGGGGAGAAAGAAGATTTTCTCCAGAATAAGGAAAAAATACCTTTTGGATCAATGTACAGTGCTGCATTTGATGTAAAAATACTTGTGTAGGTGTGTTTGAGTTCTTATCCCCCTTTCTGCATAAGTTTTATTCAATAAAAATATTTTTATCCCATATGCATGCATTCTTCCTTTCTCATCTGCAACCATTCTAACTGCACAGGTGAGTGATTTCAGTCATCTTAAACTTAATTTTCCACTGAAATTCCTATTAATTGAAAAAAAAACCCCCTTTTCAATTCAAATAATGAATAACGATAATCACCTCTGTCTTTATTAACTGCCATCCTCAGGGCCTCAGAGACTTGACCTCAGGTTCACGAGGCCCCTGGTCTTGACAGGCTTGAAAAGGGACGCAGGAGAAAGTGGTCTGTGGGAATGGCCCCTACACCTCCTGCACAGAGAAATATGAGCAGTGGGTTTAACTCCTTGTGCCCGTGGACATCTCTCGCCTAAATCTTCTTCAGTGTACAAAGCCTACAAAATCTGAGCTTTCACTTAATCCTCTTCTGCCACCCCTAATTTCCAAGGACTGCTCTTCTGAACAGCGCCATCCATGGCCAAAACTGCAGTTAAATCCTTGTGTGAGTCTGCAGTCAGTCTCTGCCTGCAGTGACACAAGAAAGTAATTCCAATTCACTAGAATCCATGCATTTTGCACTTCCTATTGATCTTTTTGATTATTTTTCCTTTCAGCTAAAAGAAAAGAGCTTGTCAAAATGCCAGAAGATTCTTTGTTTCTGGAGCGCAAAAGAGCTTTCTAGAATATAGGGCAGACTGACAGTTATCATTTCTTTTCCCTGCAGACAGAACTGATGATATTTCCCAGCATTTCTTGGTGCTAGAGTGTTAAGGAAAAAAAAAAAGAAATCACAGCTGACTACTCATAGCGACAAAAAGGAGTAAGATATAAGGAAGTTCTGATAATTTAAGTGGTGAACAGAACAAACTGACAGGTTATCTTCAGAGACACAGCAAGGTGCATGGATATGATGAAGGAGTTTAACTTGCTTCAGTGTTTGAATGCAGGTTGATCAGCAAATGAAGGGAATGAGACCTAGAATCCATTGCAACCTGCCTTATCTAGATGCCACGGTGGAAAATAGTAACAAATTTGTGGCTTTTTTGCTGACTGATCACTAACAATTATTAAGCACCACTACTAGGCTGATTTCTGGCCTTGACCTCTTTTTAATAAATTGAGATCTTTGCAGCACATCACCTTTTATCACGGTTCTCTTCTGAAACACACTGTATCACCTGCCACTGGAGATTAGTTCTACTAAAAGGGAACTTATCTGTCCATTAGCACTATCACCTATAGCTTTTGACCCTGGCTTCTAGCACAGGGGGCATGAAAACATCAGTCAGATTTCCTTTTTTCTGTTTTGGATACATACTCCTATTAAAGCCAAATTCTACCATCCTGGAAAAAAAATTCAAATAGGACAAAGGGGAATGTTTTCAACTGAAAGAATTCAGATCCTGTTTTAGAAAAGATATTAGGAAAATATGCTTTACTGTGAGGGTGGTGAGGCATAGGAACAGGTTGACCAGCAAAGCTGTGGCTGTTCCCTCCCTGGAAGTGTTCAAGTGTTGGATGGGGCTTGGAGCAACCTGGGATAGTGGAAGGTGTCCCTGTTATCTTGTTGGAACAAGATGATCTTTAAGGTTCCTTCCAATCCAAACCATTCTAGGATTCTAAGATGGCAATTCTCAGTTTTCTCTGTGATCCTCTTCTGATTAACATCAGAAGCATTCCTGAATTAACTCATGTTTATTGTGCAGAATGGGGAGTATTGCAGAACATCTACTTTCACTCCCCATCTGGTAACTAATATACGTTTGTATTTTGACAACTGAATACCGGAGGGCCATTTCACAGTGGGAGTGAAGGTACATTGCAAATAACTCCTGGTCATGGCCCAGGTTTTACACAGAAGCCATTGGATTTCATTTTCTCCCTGCTGTTCCTCCTTATTTCACCCAGATGTGAGACCCCAAGGTTCATCCTAAAAGGCTGAGACATTTAAATTAACACATCTCATCTTTCATAGAATTTCCTAACCAAAAGACCCTGTGTGGGCTGTCTGACTGCTGCTGGCTCTGAGGTACAATCAGTACAGTTTCCACATCAGGTTTTATCTGCAGACAGGCAGAGGTTTGTGCCCTTGGAAAGAACTGTCTCTGCCTGTGCTGCTCAAACTGATGAGTTTCCTGCATCTTCACTGCAAAGCCAGAAGTTGCACTGGCACTATCTCAAAGCTCTAGACTGAATGCGAAAGTGTGAGAAATTCATCCTGCCTGGAACAGAAATTCAGGGGGAAGTCAGTTTGCATGTGGGTGGTAAATCTGACCACATGGAGAATTAGCAGGCATGTGGAACGTGTGCTGCAGGACTTTGCATGCTCAGTACCATCACCTGAGGTACAAGATAAGCAAGAGTCTAATGGGATCGACCTTCAGAAGAGTTCAGAGCTTCTGCAGCCTGTTCATGGTTTACCCCAGAAGAAGGTAGAAGGAGAGGCCTGTGATCCGGGTTCCTTTTCCCACTGGGCTGTCTGCAGTCCATCCAACAGAACTGAAACACCCATAGCCCATGATAAGACTTTTTCAGGAGAGAATTCAGCAGGACTTTGATGGGGTATAGCAAAAGGCAACACAGGCAGACATCAGCAAGGTGCAGTGTTTGCTGCAATCCATAGGTAGCCTTATTTTAGTATAAGACATGTCTCTCTTGGGAGAATATATCTTTTCTATGGATGGACCAAAATGAGCTTGCTGATCTTATAGACTTTTTCAATTTCAAAAAATTATGATTCTGTAATAACACTGGCAGCATTTACTGCCAACAAAATAATGCATCTCAGAACAGTTTTTACAGTTCAGCATGGAACAGAAAGGAGGAAAAATACACTGGAATAAAGAAACTCACTGTATTTGGGTTACTGTGTATGTTAAGCTTTGCAATTATGACTATGATGGATACAAATTAGTGGTCTTTGCTTAATATTTATTATCATATTGTCTGCCTGTGAAGAGCAGAAATGAGTGGTTGAATAGATCTTGCTTGAAAGGATGCCCAGTTGCTCTGGAGCTTCCTCTAAGCACTACTTCTTTCTTTGTCAAATCCTGTTTTGGGTAATTTCCCCTCAGCAACAGCACAGCAGTGAATCATAAAAGAATGAAGAAGTGACAGCTGATGTAATGCTAAGGTTGAATCTTGATTTCCAGCTAAAGTTTCATTTTAGATGCTAGTCTCCTTTAAGAGGCTCTGTTGTTTTCTTTTAGGCAATTTGTTTCATGTCTCTCTGCTCCTTTTCCTCTGTGTTGGTCAGGCTTGAAATTTCAGCAGTTGATCAACATGTCTCAGTGGACTCTGGTGAGAGAATCTCCGCAATACTGGCAGGACACCAATAAATAAGTGTGTGCCAAACCAGAGCCTTGTTATCCTTTTCAGTGTTGAGCTGAACGGTGGGTTTAACTGTTGAAACAGAAAAATGCAGAGGTTATGAGTCCTGGGGAGACCAGAGTGGAAGGTTGCATTAAAAATTTGGAGAAGCAGTTTGAATCTTTGTTCATGGGGAGTTTCAATACTAATAAAAACCAGTATAAGTTACTACACTTCAGGGTAGGAAATCGAATTCATGTAACATAGAAGAAAATTGCTAGATAGTAACATGAGAAAACAACATTGAAGTCGAAATTTTTCTAGGATGAGGGTAAATGATGTAACCCTGAAGCACAAAAAGGCACATTCCGTTCTGGGGTGTTTTAATGGGATGGTTGTGTGTCAGTCTCAGGGGGTGACTGCTCTCATATGCTCAGCTGGAGCCATGTTTACAGGGCATTGAGTATAAGAGATGAAGATCAAGAGAAGGACAATGAAAGATCTAGAAAGCTACTATGGAAGAGCCAGGTTTACTTTATCTGGAAAGGGGAATCTTGATTCAGTTGCCAAAATATGTCTATCTAAGAAAACTGGAGTTGCCTTACATCATTCTGAGCATCTGCAAAGGCCAGGCCAACGTGAGGGAATTGGAGACCAGGCAGGATCACTGAGGCATCTGAAATGGTACCTCATGTCTGTGTTTGGGCAACCAAATCACTGGCCAGAGGATAGAAAGGAAATATCAGAATCTTTTAATAGCTAGGATATAGGTCCAATTTTTACTATTACTATTACTATTATTGTTATTGTTATTGTTATTGTTACTATATCTAGCCCTAGGCATCCATCTAAGTGTGAGCTGTTCTCCAGGATTTGTTCACTACCTTGTCTAGATCTCTCCTGGCTAAAGGGAAACCTCTAGATATCCACACACAGACACCAAAACTTGGCTCTCTTGGTCTCAAGCTAATCTCCCGGCCGAGATGTCACCTCAGTTGCCTGAACCACTTGCTGTTCTGGTAGGGCATGGATCTCCCAGAAGTTCAGTGTTATTTCTGTCAGCCCTCTGAAGTGGTTCTGGCTACCTCAAAGCCCTTCAGCTGGCACTGAATGCACGTGCATGTGACATTTACCTGGAGAAACTTATCAGCTGGAGACTGAGCTGCACGTTTCCCTTCCTGCTAGGACTGCAAGTGCTGAGGGTTTTGCACTCCAAAAGGAGCATGACACTCCTGGAAACAGAACCCCTAACAGCTTCCTAAATTGCCCTGTAGGTAAGAAGCTCTCCAGCACACATGTGAAAACGTAATTGAATGTTTTTTAAGATAAAAATTCCTTAGGAGGGTACATCGAGGTGGATGTGTGGCTCTCTGATGTTGTGGATTTCTCTCCAAAGTGCAGATATGTTTCACAGAATACTGTAAACATCAAAAGCTTCGGGTTTGAAGGGATCTGAAGGATCTTCATGTTCCAACCCCTCTGCCATTGTCAGGGACACATTCCACTAGACCAGATTGCTCATTTCTTTTAAGGACATTTTCCCAGGAAGAGAGTTTGTACCAAAGCCATGCTGAAAGCTGGGAACGATTTCTCTACCCAAACTCAGAAATGGAGCCGATCTGTCACATTAGGCATTCACCTGTCTTCAGAGTATGTTTTTGGAATGACTAATTATGAATCAAATCCACTTGATAATGAACAGCTCATTTACCCTTCACTGAGCCTGATTCTCCACCCCAGCACAACTGAACAGGTTTTCACTGCACCAGCTCACACAGAGAATGGCTTTCAATCACCACTGGAGACCAGCGTGGATTTTTATTGATCCAGGAGTTGCATGTGAAACTATATGTCATGTAAGAGTTTTGATGAAAATATCAGAGCTGCTGTCACTCTGAACAGCACCAAAGGTTGGCCTGCTGATCTCTAATCAAAGTTTTTGGGTTTGCTTCTGTGACAAAGGCAGTAATTCAGACTGAAAGTTCTCCACAGGGGCCAGTGTCATATCAATCTTATTTAACATCTACTTAAATGTTATTCTTGCTATCTACAATCAGTACACAAGTTCAGCAGCTCAGACAGACTACATCTTGCACCCCTTAGCTCCTTGATCATGTCAGTGAATTATTCCTGTCATTTCCCTCCCCTTTTTCTCTGCCTTTACTCTTGTCTGTCTTTAGACTTTGACTGTGTCATATTGAATTTAGCTTGAATTCCAGCTAAAGACAAAAAAAGCAAGTTTGCTTTGTGAAATGCCTCACACAATTTCAGGGCGTCAAAGGGGAAGATCGACATTTGCTTGCTGAAAGTGAAATGTCTGCATGAAGACAACCCATCACTCCTGCATTCACTCCCCATCCTCCCCCTTATGCTTCTCAAGAAAAGTGATACTTCATGATAAATTTTGTCACCACGGAGTTTACTTGATAATTTCATTTTTGGAGAATGTTTTCCCAAGTGCAAAGATTACTATGGAGAAAAGGATGGAGTTGTTTGCTAGTGGAGATATGTTCACTGGCACTGCAAAGTGGAATGGAAAAAGTATGAGAATTGTGGTTTTCTTGCACAAGTAAAGGCAGTGGTGTGTGGCCCAAGAAAATTTTCAAAGTATCTCAATTTAACAATTCTGATTTAACAATTACTTGATTATCTGCACCTGTGGCTTTAACTCAGGAGGAGGCTTTATAAAACTTCTTTTAAAATTTGAGTTATTGCCTCCATTAAGTTGGCTAAAAGGAAACAATTCATTACATTAGAGATTGTCAAATGTCACAACTGCACCGGTATCCTATTCAGCCTGTACCAGACTAATATAAGGAAAGAATTTCAAGTAAATATTGAAAGTCAAATTATGACCCCAGAGCTAACACAGGCTAATCCATTAATTCAGTGTAAATATAATTCCCCCTTTTTTTCCAGGAAGAGAGTTATTCTTAAAGATGAGCATTTAACATTTGTTTCAACCTCCATGTTTTCATAGTTTTACAGTCTGCCAAAAAAAAAAAAAAAAAAGAGTATAGAACATGATAAAAAAGTCAACAAAATAACAACTTTTATTTTACTGTTTGTATGTAATGACTAATCAGGTCTATAAATTCCCACAACTCTGCTATTCTAGGTACTGACAGGTTTTGCATGGGATGTACTGATCCTTATCAAGAGTGTGAATTTAAGTGAATAACATTATTATCAGAGGTGCTGATTTTGTTCAGACTCTGCAGGAACAAGTTTTCAGGAAATTTTTTAAGGCTGCACTTATATTCAAAACTCTTATTTTTAGAATTCTGTCAATCCAAAAAACACTTAAAAACCCAGGTTAGTCATATAATGTGCAGTTCGTCTCACCTCATATATGAAATTCTAAGAAATAAATTACTACATCTGAGCAGGTCACTCTGATCTCTCTTGATAGTCCGTAATGAAAGATAGGCATTTTCAGAGAATGATTAATAAAATCTGTCTCATCTCCAGTTTTAGAATACTAGGGCACCCTTTATTATTTGCTTTTTCTGTCCATTACATCCTTTGCTCGTGTAGGATCAAACTCAGGTGTATAACATACTGTTGTCTCAGCTGCAGAAGGTGGATCCCAATTCTCAACAATTTATGAGTTACTAGGAAGTTTTACACATATAAGACATAAACTTTGATCAGCAAGAACTTTAAGGGCTCCAAACACTCTATTTAGACAGCAAAATCAACAACAACAAAAAAAGTGCCCAAGAAATACTGCTGCTTCCTTCAAACACAGACTTCTGATGGATTAATAAAGCTTAGTGGAAGGATTTTGATTTTCTTCATTATAGAGGTACCCTGGCATAGAAAATAAAGATGACTCCATAGACTGAAGCTGTTGGTTTTGCAGTAGTTCTGTGTTTGAATTGTGATGAAATTTATGCACTGAGGTAATCAACAAGTCTCAGAATCTACTTTATATTATTCAAAACATATTTAAACATTTCATACCAAATTAAAAAAAAAAAAAAAGGGAAATTAAAACAAAAAAACCCCAACCAAACAAAAAGAAATAGAGAAAACAACTCCCCCTCTGCATTATATGAAATGCCAAGTAAATTAGAAAACTAATTTAGGAACTAAGTCATAAATATCTACTTTAGCAGCTAAAACCGAGTCATACATAAAAACTTAGCTAATTATTTATTTAAATTAGGCAAGTCAAAACTAAAGGTTTGGTTTATTTCTAAACAGTGATGTTTTTCTTACAAAAAGCTCAATTTCAAATTCCCAATTAATTTCAAATGTTCGTGGATCTGAAGCTTCAGACTGAGCTTTAAAAATGTAGTAGTATTCATTAAAAATTCCCACAGGAATGCCATAAACCAACACCCAAGGAAAACTCTGCTTGACTGTGAAAACAGTGCCTGTCACAGCCTTAAGAAGATGCTCTTGCTCCAATGGACTAAACGCTAATGCAGATCCACCTGGTAGGATCCCACCTGACCCAAAAGGTCTTGTTCTTTTCTCTAACTTTTGCTTTAGTTCAGTTTAACAGTACTTGAACAGACTGCACAGCATCAATAACACAGAATTCTGATACATTTGGAGGTTCGTTGTCACTGTACCTTTTGTTTTGGTTTAAACTCTTCTTTAGCAGGACTTAGTGACCTCTTGGACTAAGAATTTGGAGGCCACCTGACACAAATCCCAATGGCAGTGATTCCTCCCAGTACGAAGAAATTAAAATGTAATAAAGCTATTTTTGAAAGCCACCTTGTAATAATTATGCTGTGTGTCTGCCCTTGTAACATAATTAGAGAAATATAACACAAGGTCACACACTTTTTCTTAATTATTCTAATCACATTTGAGTTTTGCAGATATTCCTGCAAAAAGTTTTCAATGATAAGAGCATCTGCTCCAAGGAATTTGGCAATTACTACTTTAAACCAGTCAAGCCAGGATGTTGCATCTTTTTAAACAAAAATAAAATATTTGATACTTTAAAAGTGAATTTTAATGTCCTAAGGATATTTTTATGAAGAGAGGAATCTTTATTTCATAAAATTTAGTGGAGCATAGTAGATTCAGTTGACTGACAAAAGCACACACAACTCAATTCTTCCTTCAGGATTTTTGGGTGGGTCATTGTAATTGAACATAAAGTTATGAAATATTTTGACCTTCTGCTACAGTTTTGGAGTTAATTCAGAGTAATACATTTGTTTTTGAGAACTTCTTTAAGAAAAAAGGTTTAAAAGGTAAATATGTATATGTATTTGTGGTTTTATTTGCATATGTGTATATTTCCCTAATTTCTACCGCTTCATGTTTAATTTGATAGTGACAGCTCTTGGTTTTCTCATGGGGATGCCAGAACATGTGTATATAATTTAACTCTATTCTGTCCCAGCAAATTCTAGCTTTATATGATGAGATGTAATCACTGAGAAATCACTAAGAAATGCTGCTTATGTTTAAGTGTTAGAAATATCTTTCTGTATTTACTGTCCTCTGAATTTACCTGCAGATGGTAGTTTCTGATATTTTAAAGCTGTGTAGTTGGGAATGTCTTTTTCACAAAATTCTGTGTCTCTAGCTTATATTCACAGTTACCTCTTCAGCCAAATATATCCTTCAATTAGGTGGATTCTACTGAGAGACAATCAACTGAGTGCCATCTATCCTGTGAGATATATTCAAGGTCGAATTAAAGGCAAACAAACCTGAGCCAATGCTTGCTGAATCTAATGGAAGGGCAGGCTAAAAAGAAGAGCCAGAATAACGCTTCAAAATATGAAGTGAAATCATGAGGGCATTCAGTTACTGAAATTCAAAAAGGAAAAAACTCGCACCTATTGAGACATAATTTTACTTATATAGAAACAAAGGCATCTAAAATTCTTCCATTCTCTACCCTCGCATGGTATGCATAGACATATTTTCTGCTTGAAATAATTTATAACTTCTTGGGTGGGATTCAGGTGCCCAAAATTGTGCACTTAAACCCAGCAGAGATGCCATAAATTATCAGAAATCCTTGCATGATGAAACAGAGGACTTAGGAGAGACCCACAGCTTCCCAGAGTGGACTTCTCACTGGCTTGAAGTTCAACCCCTGTTCATGTATCCTGGGGAAGACTCAATCCATTTTATTCGTTGCTCTGAAGATTAAACTCTATTGTTGAGTATTGTTAAGCTTGCAGCACTGGTTGATGGTAGGCTACTACCCACTTCTTCAGCAATAGGAGTGGCAGGAAACTAATGACCCAGGAAAAGGGAGATCATTCTGTTAGGATCTGATTATTAAGAGACGCTTCGGCCAGAATTAAGGTGCAAAAAAGGCCATATCCGTATGCCAAAGTCAATAGTACAGATTTTATTTAACAGCAAATGTGAGGTAGAGCGATAGAAATAAGAAGAGAGAGGTGAGCAAAGAGAAAGAAAGTGAGAGGGAGACTGATTAAGTAAGGGTATCACCATCACATGGATTCCAACAGCATCCCATTGGTCCTCTTTTTCTGGTCTTACCAGTGGTAGGGGCCCCAGAGTGTTCTTCTTCAGGTACCACTTTTGTACAGCCCAGGTCCCAGATATTTGCAGGGCGTAGGTGCCATCTCCACAACTTGTTCTGGCGTGTGTATAAGGACTTGCTTCCTTTCTCACAGTTTGCCATGGAGGGAATTTTTGTCTGGATGGGGTACCCAGAGCTGACTCACCAGGCCTGGCTTCCTGTTATTGCCATCTGCTCTCATCACAGGATCCCACAGTCTTCACAGGGGAATCCTCTCTGGTGTGCTAATTCCAAACCTTCACCTCCGTTTAGGCCTGGAATTAATACCTTCTTGTTGTGGTGGCTTATCTTAGGGGACCTTCCATCTTTGACAGTGCTTTGAGACGTTTCACTGCATTGTCTAAGAGCTTCCACTTTCTATCTCAGGACCTTTGTCAGGTCCTCCAGCTTGAGAGAGAACAGGTAGATGGCACACTTTTCATGCTGAAAATGAGAACATATTTATGTCTGGAGGAGGAAACGAGCTGTCCAAGGATCAGCAGGCTATGTGGGAGAAAGGGAGGAAGGAAAGGAAAAGGAGAAATTATGTGAGGGAGAGAGATAGGGAGTGAGGGAAGGAAAAAAAGGAGGGAGGGAGGGAAGACCAACTCTAACTGGACAGTAACATTTATAAAGCACAAGCTATTCAAGACTGGGACATTTGAACAACATTTCTGGCTCAGCTAAGCAAAATATGCCTCTGCTCGATTTTACTTCTAGTGTTATTATTGTTATTTTTTCCCCACATAATATTGCAAACTCCTTTTATACTTTTTAATCCTATTTTGTTGGTGTTACTCTATTGCAGGCAATTTTGTATTATTTCTTCTCTTCCTCTCTCAAGCCTGAAAATCATACCTTTTCTCATCATATCTTCATGTCCTTTTGGTCCCTTTCTACTGTGCCTCTGTCATCCCCGGAGCTGACAGTAAATCTCAGTTTCACACAGGCAGTGATTATATTTAACTCATTGCTTCTCTCTCCTCCAGATCATTAATGAACAAATTAAGTAAGGCCAGGTCTTGTATATATCCCAGCTAAAAGTCTTTCCAAACTTAAAATGCTATCCTTTATCATTGACAATTTCATAACTTCTGTTATGAAAATAACAAATTATATATTGAAATAACATAGACCTCCTCTCTGTCTGCAACCCCTGTGACTGGTGAGTCATTTGGAATAGCCACTCAGTGTGGCTGTATAGATGTGGCTGTAACCAGCAGGGTAACTTCCGCTGAGACCTTCCGAGAGTTGCCAAAAGAAATCTTGATGATGGAGTCACTCACAGATCCACCAGTTTGATCTGCATCACACGAGAGCCGTGGGGGTCATTTCCCATTGTGCTGGAAACAAACAGTACAATGACATCCAAGACCAGACTGGTTTAATTTAAATGAGAAATCAGAGGCTTCTGGGATCGGGATTGCATGATCTCCACAGATGTGTAGCAGAGTTTCATTTTTTCATTAATCAGCTTACATTAAATTGAAATAGCTGAAATTTGCAAGTCTTTTATTCTCCTTGTATAATCACTCAGTAGGATTTAGCATAGTTCTGACCAGAAGTTACGTTTTTATTTATATTCCTCTTTTGCTGCCATGGTCAGTGTTCCAATATAGAGATGTATTCCATAGCAGGACTTCTAGTAATTGGTTTCCCTGACAAAAAAAACCACAAAATTTAACCATTTCTATGTGAATCTATATTTTATATCATCATTTCTTATAAAAGAATATGGGGTTTTTTTCAGATGTGTTATACTTATTTAGGAACGTAGGAGACTCAGGCAAGGATTTGTGAATGTGCTTTGGGTATGTGGTTTTTTTTTTAACTCAGTCCCAGAAATACTGAAATACTGTGTGAGGGCCTTACCCTGCAACACTGAACTCAGTGGGAATTGTAGCCTGTACTTAAAGCCTTTCTGCAAGATTTCAGTGCTGTGTCAGTGAGCAAGAATCATAGAATGCTTGATAATTCCCATCTGGAATCTGCTGCAAATATTATTAAATTCACAGTTTTCTCCCTAAGGAGCCAACAGTCCAAAGCCAGGTACCATTAAATGCATTTAATCAGGTTCAGGTTGAAAAGGATCATTCAGTTTTCCTTGAGGATAATTAATGGGAAATGTGAAGCATTTAAAAACCCCAAAACTGTAGACAATACTTTTCAATGTGATTCATGACATCTGGGTAGATGTTTTTTTCTATACTCAGAATAGTAAGTCCTACATCTGCTTTCATATATAAAGGATTTATTTAGGATTAAGGCTACGTTACACTACAGTGTTGAAGGACAGAAGATGAGCACCTGTGGTCTCCATCTCCATATTTTAAGTGACAAATTAAATAAATAGGACAAAAACTGGAGCAGCTCAGCTCTTCATGGAGTAAGGACATAAGGGACCCACCATGATTGTTCTGTTCATTCTTAAAGGATATTACATGCTCCAAATCCTTTATGAAATGACATTTCTCTGACTTTTGTGTGGCTACACAAACTCTGATGATTGAATCCAGCAGTCTGTAACTCTCAGCAGCTTTAGGGTAGAAAGGCGGAGAGTTAAAGCTTTGCTTAACAGCACAAGGAAGGGTGGGTAGCAAAGCTGAAGCAGAAAGCTCAGCTTGTGGGCATCACCCTGCTCTGTGCACTTTGCAGTCTCTCCTCACTGGGGCTGGTGCATCCTCTCACCTCTGCACTCTTCCTGGGGTGTGGATGTGAGCAGCCTGACTGAGTTTAATGACTGACCCTGCTCCTCCCTGAAGCACTGAGCCATCCTGGTGATGACACTCCTACGCTTTATTTTCCTACACAGCAGTGCCAGTTTAGCTTTTAATTTTGTTTCATTAGAAGAAAATTATTTTTTAATTATAATTCATTATTTCTCTTAGTATTTTCAGGACTGATACTGACAGAGGCTTAATGGAATCCAATCCCTTTTTCATTAGAGAGCATTTCTTGCATTCGCCTCACATCTCCATTACGGGCTGTCACAGGCTTCGTGCACAGCAGTAATGGCCTGGGAAGGCACTCATAAATATCCTGCTCATCTCAGGAGTTGTGTAATTGAGGGTAAACACAAATCAGTGGTGTTTGCCCACTCCTAACGTGGGTACTGCAGGTCTGTCCCGCTTCTGCCTGTNGGTAGCAAAGCTGAAGCAGAAAGCTCAGCTTGTGGGCATCACCCTGCTCTGTGCACTTTGCAGTCTCTCCTCACTGGGGCTGGTGCATCCTCTCACCTCTGCACTCTTCCTGGGGTGTGGATGTGAGCAGCCTGACTGAGTTTAATGACTGACCCTGCTCCTCCCTGAAGCACTGAGCCATCCTGGTGATGACACTCCTACGCTTTATTTTCCTACACAGCAGTGCCAGTTTAGCTTTTAATTTTGTTTCATTAGAAGAAAATTATTTTTTAATTATAATTCATTATTTCTCTTAGTATTTTCAGGACTGATACTGACAGAGGCTTAATGGAATCCAATCCCTTTTTCATTAGAGAGCATTTCTTGCATTCGCCTCACATCTCCATTACGGGCTGTCACAGGCTTCGTGCACAGCAGTAATGGCCTGGGAAGGCACTCATAAATATCCTGCTCATCTCAGGAGTTGTGTAATTGAGGGTAAACACAAATCAGTGGTGTTTGCCCACTCCTAACGTGGGTACTGCAGGTCTGTCCCGCTTCTCCCTGTGTAGTCTGGGTGGCTTTTCCTGATTTAACACCAAACTCCTGCTCTGAGGGGCGGAAGAGGCTTGCTGAAATCAAGGCAGTTCTCTGACACTTCTGCTGTCCATGCCGAAGAGTCTTAGCAAGGACTGAGGGTTTGTCTGTTCAACAATCACAGAACTCATGCTTTCTAACTTTATGGAATTTACCTGGAATTTGTCATTCAGAAGATTTTCAGGCTTTTATGTGAGTATAATGATGTGTTTTTCTGTGATACTGTGTTTTCTAAGGTTTCTGAAGTCAGAGAGAAAGAACACATCTTTAGTTTCCTCTCAGCTTCTCTCCTGTTGTGGGATTGTGGTGAGTTGGCCTTGGCTGAACATCATGTGCCCACCAAACTACTCTGTCACCCCCCTCCTCAGCTGGAAAGGGGAGAGAAAACATACCAAAAGTCTTGTTGGTCGAGGTAAGAATAGGGAGAGATCACTCAGCAATTATTGTCACAGGCAAAACAGACTTGACTCAGGGAAAATAATTTAATGTATTACTAATCAAATCAGAGTAGGATAATGAAAAATAAAAGCTAATCTTAAAACACCTTCTCCTCACCGCTCCCTTCCTAATGGGTTTAACTTTATTCCTGAATTCTTTACCTCCCACAGCAGTGCAGGGAGGTGGGGAATGGAGACTGTGGATCTGTCTTGGAGCTGGCTGGCCTTGGATCTGTAGGACACAGGGGAGGCTTCCAGCAGCTTCTCAAAAGCCACCCTTGTAGCCCTGCCCTGCCATTGACAAAACCTTGACATGCAAACCCAGTACAGTGACATCGCTGCTGGGACCAACATGTCACACGTGCAACCCAACTTTTTCTCTCTCAGAGAATTTTCTACTCTTCCTTCCATTCTTTCCTCATGACATAATTTTGAATTATGAACTCCAGTTTGGCAGCAGAGCCTGGACCCTCTTCATTCTTTCTAGCATGCAGTGATACAGTTTTCATTTTGCACGTAAGGGTTGACATAGAAACTGTATTTACCAAATAAAATTGGTCCAGCAGATGTAAAAGAACCGAAATCACCAGCTCACAATTCATTGCACAGAGGTGGTCACTGGCTCGAAGGATAGTCTGCATGAGATAAACAGAGTGAATTAGTCTAATAAAGCACACAAGCTTTGAGTTGAGGACATTTTAGTCCAATATGCTACAAATATTAGGGCCAATTCTTAAAAAATACTGTTCAGTAGAAAAGTTGTGCAGGAACACAATTTGCAAAAAGAAAAAAAAAACATATTTTTTTTTTAATGTCATTTATCTATGACTTCTCTCATTTTAGGATTTGTGTGTGGTAAAATTTAGAGAACAATTCTATCAACAAATTTAACTTTTTCAATATTTCATTATAAAACCAAGTGGATTTTTCAAACTGGAAAAAAAGACGATCTTAGTCATAGGTGCTATTAAGGAACTGTGGGTAGTTTGGTAAGAACATCATAATTTTTTTTTTTTAAATCAGGTTTGCTGTAATAACTTTGCAAGGCTCTCTGCTTGCAGGAGTATAGCAGGGAATAATACATTTAGCAGAAGCTGCATCTTGACTTGTTGATTCCTATACTGAGAATACTGGATTGTGAAGTCATCTGTGCGTAATAGCATGGGAACATCAGAGTCTCAAGTATTTCTAGGAACTAAGGAAAACAAAGAACAAAATTGCACTTCCTGCCTATTTCCCCCCTTCTCCTTCCCCTCTCCCCACTGATCGGTAAAGGTAAGTGTCCAAAATCCTGTGAAAACCTCTGTATCCAGCTGGGGCAAGGAAGGATTTTTATTCTTTTGACTCTTTACTCTTTCACAACAGTGTTTCCTTATAATCTGTGATGCCAGGAGAAAGACAATATAAATCTGTTTGTTATTAAATTTCCAGTGTGCCATTTCTTCCCTTAGATCTCTAGCATGGCAATGGTTAAACAATACGGACTCTCAAATTTGTTTTAAATAATTATACACTAGAAGGGTTGCATTGAGAGGTGAATGCCTATAATTTGTGCTGTGCCGGTAGCTTTCAATTAAATCTCAGTTTGATCTCTTGGAGCATCCTGGCCCAAATTTGCAGCTAATTCTACCTTGATCTTCAAAATTTAATCAAGTATTTAGGATTGAAGAAAGTAATTTCTTTGGTGCTGCAATGACTTTGTAATCTTCCACAATGAGATACTTCAACGATAAACATGAATAAAACTAAAAGCACTTTTGGGGTGGGATGTCTGAGGATGAATTGCGCATCATACACATGTTCATTCTGGACATGAGTTACAGCAGGTGAAAGGGAACACCTGTCCTATGAGGAAAGACTGACAGAACTGGAAAGACGTTGATGTTTATGTAAAGCATTTAATGAAGATCAATCAAGGTGCAAAAAAGAAACTTCCACAAGATTAAAAACTTTGTCAGAAAAATAGTAAAGATGAAATGGTAGAAAGGCATTTCAAGGTTGCAGTAGATAATTCTGAATTTTTAATGCCTCACAGGATTGAAATAGGCCTTTTTTCCTCTTAACTGAGGGTCAATAGAAGTGTCAGCCACTGAGGATTGTGGGAATAATTAATTTAAACTATGAAACCATGATATGCAGTCTTGCCTAGAATCTACCTTCCTTATGCAAAAGAAAACAGCATTTCTGTATGCCTTATATTTCCTTATCCTGACTAGCAAGATGCAACAAGACAATCTGAGGTAACAATGTGAAATCATAGCATTTTTTACTTGTGTGGCCTGGACTTATGCTGCTCGCTCCTGTTTGTGAAGTGTGCTTCACATCAACAGCAAGCACCACACAACCCTTTGGATTGCGGAGAATCTCAGTGTGTGATGAATGCACGAGTACTTCTGTGATTGTCTCTCTGTGAAATACACTGAAATATCACAATGAAACAAAGGGCATTTTCCCAGCCAATTTGCTGACAGCATGAAGCTTGGTGCTAACAAGAGTTTTGCGACTTGAATGAGTTTTAATCAACCCTTAATGGAGAGTTTCTCTGTATGCTGCAGTTATTAGTCACATTCCCTTTGATTCCAATGATTTGGGGTCATGCTATAAAGGCACTGTATTATTTCTGAAACAAAGAGAAATAAACAAGAGGTTCCCACTGCTGTCCACCAGGTCCTGGTTTACCACCCAGCTTTGAATCCATTTCTTCTAATAAACACATGTATGTGTCATCACATAATTTTGAGCCTACAATGTTTTTCAGCTGATGGGATACTTCTCAAAAGGATTATAGCAGCGGCCAAGCTTTAAATTAAATTGAATTAAACATTGAACATGCTTATCTAGTTGCTCTTAGGTGTCATTAACACAGAGCTAGGAAGGATATTTTTCCCATTGGAAGTATATTTATTCCCTTACTCAATTCTTAAGGCAGGGAGGTTGTTTATTCAGCAATTATAACTCTCCTTTGTTATATTGTCTTTTGGTTATTTTATTCACCTTCCATTATCCCTTGTTTTAACACAATTCACTGCAAGCAACAGTCTGTCTTCATCTGTTTCAGTTTAAGTTTCTATTCTGTGCCAGGTCTTGTTACACTGCACTTCAGGTATGTTGGGATATTAAGTAGATATCAGGCAAGGTGACCTTTGGTCAACAGCAGGAAACTGCTCAAAGTACCAGAAATCTGTTGGGAATGGACAGATCTCCAAAGTGTGTGTGTGTCAGTTTCCAGTCAGGTTTGAGTGATTTTCCAGTCAATTTTGAGTGATTCCTCATGGAAGGAAAGATGAGTAAGACATTTGGATGAAACCCAGTGCATGAAGCAGCAGCTGTGGGATTCATGAGTGTACGTTTCCTACACAGATTCATATTCAATATCTAGTCTAAGAAAACAGACTCTGAATAATCAAGGGAGACAGGCAATTAAAGTCTTCAGTTCATATCACTGTGATTTGGAGAACTCAGAGGTCATCTGAGTCACAGAATCACAGGGTGGGTCAGGTTGGAAAGGACCTCAGTGGATCATCTGGTACCAATCTGGTACCACCTCCCTGCTCAAGCAGAGTCACCCCAGAGCACACGGCACAAGATTGAGTCCATTTGGTTCTTGAACCTTGCACTTGCCTGTGTTGAAGTCTATTCTCTCCCTCTTTGCCCATCTCTCCAACCTGGTGAGGTCCTTGTGAAGGGCTGCAGAGCACTCTGGGCTGTCAGCCACTGCTCCCAGCTTTGTGTCACCAGTGGTGTTGCTGAAGCAGCATCTAACCTGTCATCCAAGTCATTTATGAACAAGTTAAACTGTACTGGGTCCAAGATAAAGAAGAGCCTGTTTTTTCTAAAATTAGATCTGAGACCAGGATTCCATTCCTCATGTCTCCGTGTACCAGCAAAGGGACTCTAAACAATAACTGAAATAAATGCAGCTCATGTTACCATCATTACATGCAGAGGGTTTGCTTTTCACTTAGCATCTTTCCTCTCCTCAGAAAAAGACTACTTAGAACATCCTGAAGCTCTTTTCAAATTCACGTCTGACAGGGAACTGTTTAAATGTAGAATTAACTGTCCCAGTGATATCTCGCAGTGCAGACATCCTCGCATCCAAAGACACTTCAATGAGCACATCCTACAGGTATTATGTAAAAGACTATTCTAAGGAGGGATGTGTTCATTGTCTCCTGCTGACATTGCTCCATTTTATTAAAATCCTCATACTCCCCAGGAAAAACAGGTTAGAATGCAGGTATCTTGCTTCTTAGAAGAACGAACTTGACACAAGGATGCTCAGACATCATTCTTCCTCAGTTCTTCCCGCTAGTGCTGTTCTACTTTGCATTTAATGTTTAAAAGTCTTTGGAGACAAAAAGAATTGGTCCTTATCGGGGTAATCAGGACGTGCTCTAGAAGTGGGGCACCTGTTTTTTAGTTTCAATGCTAATGAACATTTAATTTGGGCATAGTAGGACACCAGCCATAGGTGAAACCAAAAAGGATACAATCCTCCCACATGTGCACAACATAGTGGACACTGAGGCAGGAGGTTTGAGTTGTTTCCTTCATCTCCCTGATGGAAATTGGGACTCACTGTTTCTTTCAGCCAGGAGACTGCCTTTGCCAGCAGACCATGAGGAATCAAGGCTTCATTTAGCTTTCATTTTTGCAAGTAGATTAGTAGTGATTTTTTTTTTCCAGAGCAGTTACATAGTTCAGATTTTTCTTCAATGGGAAACAACAAACCCAAACTAAACATAGGTTTTACTGTCCCCTCCCCTTTCTCAGTTCAGCAGTTACACCAAAAGCTCCCTACTTTGAGCAGGCTCTAACCCTCATGATTAAATTCCCAAAGAATGGCTAAAGAGTCCCTGAAAACCACTGCCACTAAGGCCTAATTCCATTCTCATAGCTCTACATACATCTTGAGCAGCAGAGTTTTGGTGTTTGTGTGTGAGCACAGCATTGAAGCAGATCCCACATATTTGTGATTTCCTCCATGAACTGCAAGGAAGGGTTCCTTCACCTGACAGCGCACATAAGTAGGCATTATTCATATGCAAAATGTCAGTTTATGACTATTAGAGAGGCATGTTTATTGTTTGCATGCATTTTCCTAACTTCCCTCCTCCCCATTCCTATCTGCAAGCAAAATCATTCAAAAGATATGAAAAAATGTCAAAACTTCAATATATTTTTTTCAGAAGTGTCCATTGTTATCTGAAAATACAACTCCTGATGTACACATTGGAGTTAAGTGATGATAAAACCTCAGGCAAAATAAAAATAAAAATAAAAATATTAAAAGACATTAAAAGGAAATAATCATACTGACATTTCCCTGAAAATGGAATGTTCTTTTTATACAAACATCGAAGACTGGTTTCATTACTGAGTGTCAAGGGGTCACTCAACAGCAAAACCTCCTGCGTGTCACTCAATCTCCGCTTCAGCATTTTTCCAACAAGAACTTGCTTTCTACAGGGGAAGAAGTACTGGGGTAGGTGTAATGTTAAATGGATAATGAACATATGAGACAGCTGTTAAGGTACTATAACACCTTTTTAATTACATGGGCAATAGGATCAGGGTGTGCCCAGTGAAACTTTAAAAAAACACTACCTCTTGCAGAATTCTAAAATATTTCACTGCCAATCAAACACAGGACTGCAATACCCAAGTCTGCAGAAGCCTCACGATCTTGTTGTTCTCCCCATCTACGATGTTATCTTCACTGTAGGTCTGAAATGGGGTTGTTAGACTTGACAGTCTGGCATTACAGCCTCAGTTCTGAGGTCTGAAAGACCAATCTCCAAGGCCCATTAACTTCAAATTCTAGGAAGACTATAATTACATGAGAGTGTTAGTTTTGCCTTGAAAGCCAGAATGGCGACCTCATGGCTCGAGTGGAGGAGAGGAAAACCTTATTTGCATTTCTACTCTTAGTTTCCTACATGACTTCAGTCAACTTATTGCTCTTGGAAGTTGTGTCTAAAAATCAGTTAATGTTAACTACAGTTTTCTGCAGTGAATCCTGAAATTTGTGTATGAAAAACATTTCATAGAACATCATCTTACCATCTCTATTATTTTTTACTTTTCCTCCTCACAGCTTACAATCACCTTTGACATAACATTACTCACAATGGACTCAAAAGATTTGTAAACAATTTTCCAAGTTATTATGTTCATTAAGTCTTCTCTGTCACAGACTTATATGCAATGAGAGGTGTTTCTGTCATGGCATAGGTATATATCTGGCCCGAATACAGCTGAACTATTTTGCAGTGCCACCTGTGGTCATTGCTCAATCATCTTTTTTATTACTTTCAGTGCCCTGAGTTTCAGAAGGGTAAATAGATTATTGGGAGGTGAATTAAATATGCTGAAACTAGAGGATTGAAGATAATTTCCAAACAGGATGGGAATCAGCCAACGCATGAAATTATTTGCCAAAAAGTAAAGGTCAACATGAATGTCTTACATATTTGAATTGACTTGGGAAAATAATTTCAACCAAAAAAACCCAAAGCCAAGTGTTTTGTGTTGAATGAGATGTTTCCATTAGCAGAAATAACCTGTTCTTCACACTTTTCTGCTCACCCTTGTCTATAACAGATCTGTGCTCTTCAGTAGAATACACGTTTTAAGCAAGCCAAGAGTAGGACCAGTCTTACCAATGTACTACTTAGAGTCACAAAACATTTGAAACATGTGTCTGATATAAAGCAAGGTGCCATAAGGGTTTTTTAAATATTATTGAATTAATAATAAATAGGTCCCTTGCATAAAAGCTTGAGCTTGACAATCAACTCTGGTCTGAGTTCACTTGAGTCTTGTTACCACAGCTTCACCATTATTTTTCTGTACCAGTCAGGTTTTGAAGTTTATCCAGCGTTTGGTAACAGATGGAGATGCTTGGGTGGCTCCCACTCTCCTGTGCGAGGTGTTTGCTCACACACGCACTCTCAGGTGAGTCAGCAAGAGCTGGTATTGTTTTGCATTTTCAAATATTCCAGATTTTTCACTTATGTGACTTATGAAATTTGATATCCAATTTGGGGCCCTCAAGTTAGAGAATATCAGTGTGAAAACACTGAGTCAACCAAAGACAGAGAGAATGTTTTTCCTACAAACATTTATGCCATCCTTTTAAAAGCGAAATTAATGGTGGCATTTCAAACAGTCATAATACCTTTTAAACACCTGTTCCAAACCTGTCAGAACGTGAGTTTAAAAATGTGTCCGTTGGCTTACATCAAACTGGAAAATTATTTGATATTTTTACAAGCCTGTTATACTCATGAGCTTTTATTTTACTCCTTAAAAGTCATTATGAACAAGAATTGAACCTATAACTGTTTGCCTCCCTCCACTTCTCAAGTACACTGCAGCTGTTTTGTATATAATCTTTCCTTTTCCACTCTGAACCACTTTGAAATATCAATGGCGGTTCTGGCTGCTCCACAAGCAGGCAGAAAGTAGCAGGGTGGGCAAACATAATGGCTAACGGAGGAATGAGTAATTAAAACAAAGGCTTGTGTGTTATGTTAGCCTAACATTGCTACTTTGTCTTTTTATTCTATTGGCATTTAAAAGGAAAAAGGAAATTCTAAGCAGTACTAAACTAAACATAGTTCATGAATACAAAGTGTTTCTGCCAACAAAGCGAAGATTGCAGTTTATACAATGCAAATGAAAAATTGTTACAAAATTCTATTGTTCATTAATCTGGAAGGCTTTAGCATATCTGTGGGGATTATCTAAATCTATTCTGTGTTTACATGGGCTTTTCTTCTCTCCTAACCATTTTTTATTTTCTGAGATATGCAAGTATGAGATCTACCTGGTTCAAAATCTGGGTGAAAACAGGAGTATACAGACCTTAGCTGTAACCCGTAAACTCAAGCATTGGATTATGACCAGGCAAACAAACAAACAAGCAAACAAAAAAGACACTATTTGGACATAATTCAAATTTCAGATGCTCCGTTGCCGGGGGTTCATGGAGGATTCTTTGAATTTGATTTGGTTCCTTTTGAGGTTAAGCTCAATTTTCAGTGTTTTAGGGTCTAATTTTAAATGGAGGATAAATTAGTTACTTTAAAGTTTTAGTCTTCCTCATATAATATGCAGTACTTTTTAAGTTGAGATCTAATTTAGTTTATTTGTGTTTTGAAAAGTGTAAAGTATGGACATTTCTACAGAATTTCAGGGCATTATCAAGGCTTGGAAGAGTTTACAAAGAGAGTTACTGTAATTAGTCTTAATCTAAATTGTTTTAAGTGGAGTTCAAAAGATAAAAATAGCTACAACTTAAGGGTTAATTTTTTTTCCTTTTAATCTTTCTAGTTTTCTATAAATTTTCAGCTATTGAAGGATATCACCTTTGTTCATTACAGAAACTGGAAAGCAAAGTATTTCAGTCATAGCTGAAAAAAAAATTATCTTTTTTATTAATGGTTGCTTTTTACAGGAAACAAATATCTTTTATTTCTTTGATATATTTATTTGCTGAAAATGAATCTTGTAATCAGGGAAGTAAAATGAGTGATCCACCCTAACAGAATTGTATTTATGTATATGAATATGCTTCATTAAAATCTCAATATAGGACCATGCCATTCTCCACACAGTTATACAGAATACACAGAATTAGAGTGTACGGTATGCACTGGAGCTGGGAATTCTATTGAGGATGAGTCAGTCCTGTGTTTTCACACTTGTTGGAAGCGTTGTACAGTTTTTTTGATCAAATAAAAGAAAAAAAAGTCAGGAAGTTCATTAAAATGAAAATTTCCTTCATGGGAATTTCAATTAGTAAAAAAAGCCTTGGATACATAATGGATTTATTTTGGTCCAAAAACAGCCATATTACCCCACTGTAGCTCCAGGGTTAGGTCATTCATGTGTGGAATTGATCTCATGGCACATCAGCTGTTTGTTATGCAGGTTTTGGGTTTGAGACAACCAAACCTTGCTGTTAACAGAGGTGGACAAAAAGGAAATGTAGGGGTCTGATTCAACTCTTCTGCTGTAAAAGTCTGCTTTACAGTAAGACCAGTCACACCCAGAAATCCTTTCTTTTTTCTATTCACAATAGATGGTGTTTAGGCAAATGTACTCATCAAATGTTAAAACAGATAACATCACTTTTTGTTTCTCCCTGATTTAAAAACAAATCAGGAATTTGAACCGGATGCTTCTGCTGCATAGATACAGACCATAATGGAGGGATAGGAAGCTTTTCTTGTGTGCTGCTTTATCTATTAAGGTAGTTAAAGTTATCAGAAACCAGACTTGTATAGTGGTTTGGGTGTAGGAAAGGGAAATTAATTTCTCCTCTTCACTCCTTGGGGACTTTTTAACGTGCAAAATTTAGACAAGAATGCTATTTATTTTTTTGCACATGATTCGTACAGCAAGCTTAAATCAGAAATCTAAAAACAAAATAAAATTAACACCACAAAAGTAAGTGTAGCTCAGAAAATCTCACATCTTCATGGGACAGTAAAGCCACATGTGAAAGAAGATAGAAATTCTGTTTTAACTGATCTTCTTTAAACTATTGTTCAGTCAGCACAAAAATACTGTTACTGCACAGCCTATTGACACCTTGCTTTTAAGTTTTCTGATCCCCTTTTCTATTGTCCAGTTCTCCTCTATGCTCACGTTGACCTAATTGCTATATCACTGACAAAGATTTTCCCCTTCTCAGCTTCCCTTATTATTTACTTACATGCCGAAAATCACATGAAAGGATTGCTCCACTAAAATTAGATGTTGTTTTTTGTGTAATCCAGGATGTTCAGTCATTTGAAAAGTTGACTCTCCTCGAAAGAGGCTTACCTTTATTTTCATAGTGAGCAGGTACTCTGAGAATGCTTTATTTCAGAGCTCTTTGTATCCATGGCAAAATATTCTAAAGTGCAGTTTGTATCAACCACTGCAGAGCACTGGAACTTGAAAAATATATTAAACTATTTGATAATCTAGTAAGGAGGAGAATAACAAAACAAACAAACAAACAAAAAAAAAAA